>CM069857.1:116036190-116328690 GCA_036172795.1 Pelodytes ibericus | reverse complement strand
ATAGCGTTAACCTTGTTTTTGAAGTGCGAGGCAAGGTCTTGTGCCGTAAGATTGGAGCAGGGTGGAGGAGCAGGAGGGCAGAGGAGAGCATTAAACGTTGAGAAGAGACGATTGGGATTCGATGAGAGGGTGGATATTAAGGTAGAGAAGTAGTGTTGATTGGACTGAGCGAGAGCAGAGTTGTAGGAACACAGTATGAACTTATAATGAAGGAAATCCTCTCTGCTGCGGGATGTAACTCCACCTACTTATCACAGTGTAGATTATATCACCAAGTTCCCACCAACATTACCATGCATCCTTGGTATACAACAGATACATTCACAGCAAACATCTACATCAGGAAATATCACTTTTACATGAAATATAGTAAGACCATGTGCAGATGTGCTTCAGTCAGAGAGCTGTGTCTGGTGTAGGTTTACACTAAATCAAACATTAGTGTAAACCTACCACTTCTGCTGGAAGGCCATTTCACGGATCCACTCCCCTATCAGTAAAGTAATACTGCCTGGCCTTGTCTTATATCTAGGATAGCCTTATACCTATCCCATGCATGCAAAAACTCCTTTACTGTATTGACCACTACCACTTCTACTGGAAGACTATTCCATACATCCACTAGCCTCTCAGTAAAGTAATACTTTCATTAGTCCCTGGCCTTATCTTATATTTAGAATAACCTTATACCTATCCCATTAATGCTTAAACTCATAAAAAATGTCACAATTTAATTCCCCAGTAATATGCCATAGTTTAATTGCCCAGCCTGATCCCCCAGTAATATGCCAGCTTAATTGCCCAGTAATATGCTCAGCCTGATCCCCCAGTAATATGTCACAATTTAATTGCCCAGTAATATGCCATAGTTTAATTGCCCAGTAATATGCCAATTTAATTGCCCAGTAATATGCCCAGCATAATATGCCACAGTTTAATTGCCCAGTAATATGCCACAGTTTAATTGCCCAGCCTGATCCCCCAGTAATATACCAGTTTAATTGCCTAGTAATATGCCCAGCATAATTGCCCAGTAATATGCCCAGAATAATTGCCCAGTAATATGCCAGTTTAATTGCCCATTAATATGCCCAGCCTGATGCCCAAGTAATATGCCACAGTTTAATTACCCAGTAATATGCCCAGCCTGATGCCCAGTAATATGCCATAGTTTAAATGCCCAGTAATATTCCACAGTATAATTGCCCAGTAATATGCCCAGCCTGATGCCCCAGTAATTTGCCACAGTTTAATTGCCCAGTAATATGCCAGTTTAATTGCCCAGTAATATGCCACAGTTTAATTGCCCAGTAATTTGCCACAGTTTAATTGCCCAGTAATATGCCCAGCCCGATGCCCCAGTAAAATGCCACAGTTTAATTGCCCAGCCTGATCCCCGGTAATATACCAGTCTAATTGCCTAGTAAAATGCCCAGCATAATTGCACAGAATAATTGCCTAGTAATATGCCCAGCCTGATGCCCCAGTAATATGCCACAATTTAATTACCCAGTAACATGCCCAGCCTGATGCCCAGTAATATGCCACAGTTTAATTGCCAAGTAATATGCCCAGCCTGATGCCCCAGTAATTTGCCACAGTTTCATTGCCCAGCCTGATCCCCCAGTAAATGCCAGTTTAATTTCCCAGTAATATGCTCAGCCTGACCCCCCAGTAATATGTCACAATTTAATTGCCCAGTAATATGCCATAGTTTAATTGACCAGTAATATGCCAGTTTAATTGCCTATGATATGCCCAGCCTGATGCCCCAGTAATATGCCACAGTTTAATTACCCAGTAATATGCCCAGCCTGATGCCCAGTAATATGCCATAGTTTAAATGCCCAGTAATATTCCACAGTATAATTGCCCAGTAATATGCCCAGCCTGATGCCCCAGTAATTTGCCACAGTTTAATTGCCCAGTAATATGCCAGTTTAATTGCCCAGTAATATGCCACAGTTTAATTGCCCAGTAATTTGCCACAGTTTAATTGCCCAGTAATATGCCCAGCCCGATGCCCCAGTAAAATGCCACAGTTTAATTGCCCAGCCTGATCCCCAGTAATATACCAGTCTAATTGCCTAGTAAAATGCCCAGCATAATTGCACAGAATAATTGCCTAGTAATATGCCCAGCCTGATGCCCCAGTAATATGCCACAATTTAATTACCCAGTAACATGCCCAGCCTGATGCCCAGTAATATGCCACAGTTTAATTGCCAAGTAATATGCCCAGCCTGATGCCCCAGTAATTTGCTACAGTTTCATTGCCCAGCCTGATCCCCCAGTAAATGCCAGTTTAATTTCCCAGTAATATGCTCAGCCTGACCCCCCAGTAATATGTCACAATTTAATTGCCCAGTAATATGCCATAGTTTAATTGACCAGTAATATGCCAGTTTAATTGCCCATGATATGCCCAGCCTGATGCCCCAGTAATATGCCACAGTTTAATTGCCCAGCCTGATCCCCCAGTAATATACTCGTTTAATTGACTAGTAATATGCCCAGCATAATTGCACAGAATAATTGCCCAGTAATATGCCAGTTTAATTGCCCAGTAATATGCCCAGCCTGATGCCCCAGTAATATGCCACTGTTTAATTGCCCAGCCTGATGCCCCAATAATATGACACAGTTTAATTGCCCAGTAATATGTTCAGCATAAAGCCCAGTATTATGCCACAGTTTAATTGCCCAGTAATATGCCACAGTTTAATTGCCCAGTAATTTGCCACAGTTTAATTGCCCATGATATGCCCAGCCTGATGCCCCAGTAATATGCCACAGTTTAATTGCCCAGCCTGATCCCCCAGTAATATACCAGTTTAATTGACTAGTAATATGCCCAGCATAATTGCACAGAATAATTGCCCAGTAATATGCCAGTTTAATTGCCCAGTAATATGCCGAGCCTGATGCCCCAGTAATATGCCACAGTTTAATTGCCCAGCCTGATGCCCCAATAATATGCCACAGTTTAATTACCCAGTAATATGCCCAGACTGATGCCCAGTAATATGCCAAGGTTTAAATGCCCAGTAATATTCCAGTTTAATTGCCCAGTAATATGCCCAGCCTGATGCCCCAGTAATATGCCACAGTTTAATTGCCCAGCCTGATGCCCCAGTAATATGCCAGTTTAATTGATTAGTAATATGCCCAGCATAATTTCCCAGTAATATGCCCAGAATAATTGCCCAGTAATAAGCCAGTTTAATTGCCCAGTAATATGCCCAGCCTGATGCCCCAGTTTAATGTCCCAGTAATATGCCCAGAATAATTGCCAGTAATATGCCAGTTTAATTGCCCAGCCTGATGCCCCAGTTTAATTTCCCAGTAATATGCCCAGCCTGATGCCCCAGTTTAATTTCCCAGTAATATGCCCAGCCTGATGCCCCAGTTTAAATGCCCAGTAATATGCCACAGTTTAAATGCCCAGTAATATGCCTGATGCTCCAGTAGCATGCCACCACCCTCCTTCCCCATTACTCACCTGCTACATGTCTCCTCTGTGCACCGGCAGAAGGTTTGTTCATTTTGATTAAAGTTTAAAAAAAAAAAAAATCCCCAGCTCCGTTCAGTCTGTGAGCTGAGCTCACAGCAGCCTGTTACCAGCCCTGTCATACGCGTCCTGCCTGCTTCCAGCAGACGCATGTGGCAGGGATGGCTACAGCAGGCTGATGTGAGCTCAGCTCACAGACTGAACGGAGCGGGTCACGTGACGTTGCGCTATGACGTCACGTGACCCGCAATCGTGCTAAAACAGCACAAATTGCCGGGATTTTCCCGGGGTGAGAATTCCCCCGGGACAATCTTGGTTTTCACGGGACTGTCCTGGCAAATCCGGGACAGTTGGCAACTATGCTTTGCTAATAATGCGTTATGTTCTTTATAATTATGACTTGGAGACTATGGATTTCCGGTGTGTCTGTTTTATCTTTGATGGTCTTCAGTCTATGAGATACATTTCCTGTCCCCTGTTCAATCGCAAACAAATTTATCTTTATCTATTTTGATAGGAATTCAGCTTGGGAATGTGGACAATTTTATTTAGGAAAGCAGCTGTAATCCTGGTTTCTTCTTGACTGTTTAACCCCTTCCCGACCTAACTCGTCATAAGAGCCGCACCATTAGCGACCTTATGACGAGTTAACTCACCCGAGGCACCCGAGGCACCCGAGGCACCCGAGGCAAAGCTCCTGGACCCGATCGGTGGATTTCTGGGCATGTGATCGCGGTGATAACGAGATCACCGCGATAACATGCAAATTAGATGGCAAAGTCAGTGTGTTCACACACTGACTTTGACTCTAATTCACTCTCTGTGCTTCACGTTCTTATAGTGAAGCACAGAGAGTGACCTGTAAGTTAAAATAAATAAATAACAAACAGAGGTTAAAATTTTTTTTTTTTTAAATGAACCCTTTCATTGTTGATCACAGTTTTTAACTGTGATCAGTTTCCTTCCACTTTATGGCCCTCCTTTTTTTTTTTTTTTTAACAGATTTTTTTATTTTTACAATTTATAAAGTTTTTTTTAATAAATAAAGGTAATTTTAATATATTTATTTAATAAAATGTAACCCCTGCATGCCTGTTGCATGATTTTTACTGATCTGACATCGCACTCTTCAGAGTTTATTTCTGTCTTTTTTGTTATGGGGGGTTTGGGAACCAATATTTTTCTTTTTTATTAGTTAGTTAATTAGGGGGGATAAGTGGGTTAGTGTTGAACTAGTTATGTAGCTTATTATTGGGAAAATAATGGGGAAAACCTTTTTTTCCTCAAAAATTTCCTCTTTTATGTGTATTTTTTAATACTAAAATGTAAATCATTTTTATGTATAGGGTATCAAAAGAAAGCTCTAACTGTCCTTTAAAAAACAACATATAACTTGTATGGGTACGTTAAATGAGAGAGAGGAAAATTATTTTTATTTATGTTTAAATAAAAACATTTTTAAATTTGCCTCATATCAGAGAATAGCTAATGAATTCAGCTTAATTAGGCAGGTACTTATCTGTTGACAGCCTCCTTGCTGGTCACTGAAAGCCCCTGTTTGTCAGCTTTACTTATTATCCAAGCTGCATAAGAACTGAATATAGAAGACAGACTATCCTTCTGGTGTCTCCCCCTGGTACTCCCTTTTTATAGTTTGTGTAATGTAATTGTGTATTGTCCTTGTCCTGGTGCTGAAACAACTTTAGTAATACATGTTAACCAAATATAGAGAGGAAAAGAAAGAAAAGAAAAGAGAAAAATCATGCAACACTCATAAGAAGCATTGATAACTTAATTTGTATACAACACAATGTCTTGTTCTTGTTTTGTATGATGGTAATTTTAATGTCTTTTTGTACATTTATAATGTAAAAAAAAAAAAAAAAAACGAGAACAGAGACTATTCGTGTGGTTTCCTTCATACGAAAAATCTACATCCAATGAGGGGAGGCACGAACAGTTTAGTTTGTGCATTTGACAGCTAATACAACAGGAAAATAGACCGACCACAGGGACTGAAATCGTGGAACTATTTTGGGCATACAAACATACGAACAGTCGGTCATATCCACATTTTTAGGAACTTCTGAACCCCTGGTCCAATTCGTGCCATTTTTGGATATGTTGTTCCCATGAGTGGATTGATTATGAAAATGTAACTTTTGTTGAAATACAATGCATAGTTTTGAAGTTATAATAAATGTGAAAAAGTATATTTTTTTAGATTGGAGATAATTGAGCTGATACAAAGTTTAACTCAATTATCTCCCAGGCAGAGGGGAGGAATGTACTGTAATTACTGTGTGTGTTTCTATTGTAACATTGTGCCTGATTGGCTGCTGTACTTGCCTTGTTGGTGCCCCACAAGGTCCAGTGGGTGGTGACAATACTGTAAAATCCTGCATAAAAGCAGCAATAAACGCTCAGTGGAGTCAGAACTTCACCCTTCAAAACATAGCCTTGTCTCGTTCTTGAAAGGGAACCTTCCCAGCATAAATCACTAGCTCTTTTAAGAGCTCTGCCTTACTCTCTACTTGGAGTGGATGGGATAAAGCAACTCCACTACTGCACAGCATCTTGCCAGGAAGAAGGACGTCCCCAACGGCTGATACCCCCTCTCACACTGGGGTAGCCGTTACAGGAAGGAATGAGTGAGAAACGTCTCAGACATGGGACATATAGAACATGTTTTGTGTCTGGGAGTGATCTTAAGATTCTGAGAACAAGACTTACGGTACTCGGGGCCAGGGGGGGTCTATCATCAATACCAGAAAAATTGCACTACACCTGTGTAAGAAAGGAGCACTAGCTTAGGTTTGAGAGCCTAGACGGCCCCTATTAGATCGCATAGCCAGGAACCTATTGCACAGGGGATCTAAGAAAAATAACAGAGAGGGAAGAACAAAAGGAGCAGGGATCAAGAATAGCAAGGAAAGAAGTGCAAAGGGAGAAGGGTACCCCCAAGATAGGGGGACCAGGCAGTACAAGAGAGCACCACCAAAAAATGGTTCCACGGGCCGGGACAAGTGGCCGATCCACCGTCCGCTCAACTTTTGGAGCCTGGGTGCTCACCCTGGGGGGGGAGAGAAACATATGTGCATGTCGTAGGGGAGCCTAAGAAAACTTATGTATATACAGATGGGGCAACAAACAATTAAGATATTGTCCCTATTTGTCCTAAGAGTCACAGCAGGTCTTAGTAGGGTATGCGCTATGGTGCAGGCTATTCAGCCCCTTCACTGACATCTGGAACCGGAGCCTGTGGTGTAGGGAGTTGTGGAAGCCCCAGATTCTCCAAAAACTGTGGAGCGTCCTCCATAGATTCAACTGACAACACTTTACCATCTCTTTGGACAATCAGTGACAGTACAGATCTCCAGCGGTATTTGATATCCTGTGATCGCAGGTGCATGGTGATATGACTCATCTGTTTGCGCCATGCCAAGGTAGCGGGTGGGTGGTCTTCAAAGAGCTGAAGTTCAGCAGACTCAAAAGGTAAGCGCGGAGTTTTCCGGGAGATAGCCAAAATGCAGCTTTATCAGTCAGGGAGTGTAGTTTTAAGATAATGTCTTGTGGCGCTTTTTGCGCTTTCCGTACTCTGAAGTAATTGAGAAGAACATGGTCCTGCGCACCCATATTCGGGCGTAGGTAATTAAGCAGCCAGTGCAGATATTTCCGGAGTTCAGTGGGCCCGACTGTCTCCGGGACTCCTCTGAGTCATATATTTGTTTGACGGAGTCTGGCATCCATAATTGATGTCTGTCGCTGCAGATCACAGATTGTTTGTGCCATCAAGCTCACTGTGCTGTGGTGATCTGCCAGCTCCCGTTTCAGAGAGGTAACCTCTTTTCCCAATAGCTGTGTCAGCTGTTTTGTTGCAGTCACCTCCCATCTCACACCGGCCAGTTCTGTTGGTAGCACTTCCTTGAAGTCGCTTAAAAGGTCCGTAGGGCCCGGTTCGTCGCTGGCGCATCATTGGCATTGGGGTCAGTCCCAGGGTTACCTTGCGCCCACTTCGGGGTATGTCGGATGTCTCCGAGGACTCATCTGAGTCGGTTTCCGCTAGCTGGGAGTGCACAGGCTGCGTATGTTGCAGCGGCCTGGTAGGCCTCGACAGTAAAACCCTGATATTGTGTCGTTTTGGGTTCTGATTCTTTTCCTTTTGTTCTTTCATTTGCCCCATAATGTTGGTAGTCTTAAGAGGCTGAATAGGAGTCCGTTTCAGCTGGGTGGACATACAGAATTCGTAGTTTGTTAAGTCTAGGTGAAGAGCTCTCCAGACATGCAACCTCTCAGTAGCTCAGCTAGCTCCGCCCCCCCTTTTTGGTTTTTAAGGATTTCTTAGTGACCATTTTGATTTCCTTATCACCCGTGTTATCTCCAACCAGGGGGTGTCAATTGTTTTCCGGAGCAAACTTGAGATAAGCCAAATACAGAGGTTTTTAGAAGTTGTTTAAATAACTATTCCCCACACCATACAGCTCTGTGTTACTAAAATCACACCCATTTAGAAAACATAGTAAGAGTAAATTATGCTGAGGCTCTACAAGAACTCCAGGCTATGATGTCCCGATGGGTTAAGATCGAGATTTCATGCCTAGCACGGATCAGTGTCTTCAAGGCTTATATTTTGCCTAAACTAGTATATTTATTCAGAGTGATTCCTTATAATGTATCAAATCTGACATTGAGAGACTTTGATCTAATTTTCTCAAAATTTATTTGGGCAACTAGGAAACCAAGAATTCCTGGCCGGACGCTTAAACGCAGCCTAAATAAAGATGGACTAGGCTACCCTGACCTCTGCAGAATGACTGATGCATGCTTGTTAGCACATGGATTAGCCTGGAACAAAATCCATAATAAAAGTACGGGTTGGATAGAAATAGAAAAAAATCATATTTTAAAAATAGAGATTTAACTACACTTATGTGGCTACCGGAGAAATACTGGGGAGGAATAGTAGATAAACCTAAGTCCATCAGAGAAATTATACAGATTATAAAGAAGACAAAAAAAAGGTGAGAGATTAAAAACACGATCTCTCTGGCAGCACCAATACAGATCTTATCAGCATGCATAATAGATATGGTCCTAACTAAATGGAAGAACTCAGGGATACATACAATTGGGGATTTATTCAATGAAGTCAGTCTAATATCTTTCCCTGATTTAATCAATAAATACAGTTTACCACAAAGAGAGCTATTCAGATATATAAGGATTAAGTCCTTCCTCGCAGGTAGACCCCCTTCAGAAGTCTCGGAATGGGATAAATTACTTATAATTAGTGCATCATAGTGCCCGATCTCTAGAGTTCAGAACATCCTGGCGGGAGAGGATGATACAGAGAAACCTAGAGTCATTTTACAATGGGAATTGGATCTGAAACAAGTTTTTACGATTCGATTCAGAATTGGTTCGAAGCCTAGAGGGAGGTCAGGCCATTGTGTTAACAGTGAAACGTATCTTTCTATATACAAACTAAGGTCAATTTCAAAGGTACTGGGATCTAATAACAACTCAGTATCAATATTAGTTCTACACAGTGTAAGGGAAAGAGGAGAGAAAGAAAAAAAAAGAGGGGGGAGGATAGAACGGAAAAGAATGAATAATGTGAAATAAAGTATAATGTGTGTAGGCCCATCCAAGAATCTAATACTGGCTTAAGGGAATGGGGTATATAATATTTATAGTGCAAATAAAGTGTGGAGTGTGTAAACCTATGTGTAATCCTTAAAAAAAAAAAAAGAAGAAAAATGGAGGGGGGGGGGGGGGGTGATATCTATAGTGAGGGAAAAAAAACTATCCCTTTACTATCCGTTTAGTGATATGTGATAGTGTAAGCATTAGGAAAGAAGAAATAGGGGAGTTAAAGGGGAATGTGTGGGAAGTGTAGTTAATAATCAATAATGAAAATTATATAGTGATTTATATTATATTATATTTAGTGTATAAGAAAAGAATAAGGTGAAGGGGGGGAGAAGTAGGAAAAAGGGAGAGAAATAAAAAAAGGGGGAGGGGGGAAGGGGGAGAGTGGAGGTTAACATGTAAAGAGTAGTGTTGAGCGAACCCGAACCGCACTGTTCGGGTTCGTACCGAACCCGAACACGGACATTCCACTGTATGTCCGTGTTGTAGTTCGGGGTTCGACGATTTAATGGCGCATGTTAAAAGGCTGCAGGGCAGCCAATCAACAAGTGTTTGACTCGTTTGCCCTTAGAAGCCATCACAGCCATGCCTACTAATGGCATGGCTGTGATTAGCCAGTGCAGCATGTGACCCAGCCTCTATATATATGCTGGAGTCACATACACCACATCACACGAGCTCTTCTTACACACGAGCTTACAGCGCACTTTGAAAAATTCTAATTGTTTTGGGTGCTAAATAGTACATTTGCGTCTTGCGGTGCATCTCTTGCAGTCCAATAAACAAAACAAAAAAAAATACAAATAAAAATTATTGACTATTGGCGGTTACATTGTCGCCTGACATAAACCATCTGTTACTTTGGTGGGTGACAGCAAAGAATGAGGAGAGCGTCAAATAAGGGACGTGGCCCTGGTCATGCTGCTGCTGGTGTTGGAGGAGCTCCTGTTGCAAGTAGGGGATGTGGTCGATCTGTGCCAGCTACATGAACAAGTGAAACACCTTCCTCAGGTGCTAGTACCTTCAGCGTTATTTGGTAGGCCCGAATGCCACTCTTAGAATGGTGAGGCCAGAACAAGTACAGGCGATAGTAGATTGGGTGGCTGACAGTGCCTCCAGTTCCTACACATTGTCTCCCACCAGGTCCCAGGGGCCGAGCACACAAAAGCCAGCTACAAGGAGTTCCCTGGCGTGGCAGTTCTTTAGACAATGTGCTGACGACAAGACACGAGTGGTTTGCAAGCTGTGGAATCAGAACCTGAAGCGAGCCATAAATGTGCTAAACCTGAGAACAACCTGCATGACCATGCATCTACGAGCTGCAGTGTAGTTAGCATCTCAAAACCCAAGAAAGGTCTCAGGCTCCTCCTGCTTCCTCTTTTGCTGCTGTCTTGGCCTCTTCCTCCACCTGCCACCGAGCAAATAGAGGAAGTGGCAACAACGCCACAACGTCCGCCACCGTCCCCAAGCATCTCCACACTGTCCCATGGAAGCATTCAGCTGTCCATCTCCCAAACTTTGGAGAGAAAGAGGAAGTATGGCCCTACCCACCCGCGAACACTGGCCCTGAATGCCAGCATTTCCAAATTCCTGGCCTTTGAAATGCTGTCATTCCGTCTGTTGGAGACGGACAGTTTTAAAAACCTGATGGCGGTGGCTGTCCCACAGTACGTGGTTCCCAGCCGCCACTACTTTTCCCAGCGAGCCATCCCTTCCCTGCACAAGCAATTGGCGGACAAAATCAGGTGTGCACTGCGCAACGCCATCTGTGGCAAGGTCCACATAACCACAGATACGTGGACCAGTAAGCACGGGCAGGGACACTATACTCCCTAACTGCACACTGGGCAAATGTAGCGTCGGCTGGGCCTGAGGCAGATAGCAGTTTGGCGCATGTCCTTCCGCCAAAGAGGATTGCAGGGCATTTCTCTTTGCCTCCTGTTGCCTCCTCGTGCAGCACGCACGGGTCATTCGCTCTGCGGAACAGCACCACTTCACCACCAATGAGTGGGCCTCCATGCAAGACCTGTGTGCCATTTTGCACTGTTTCGAGTACTCCACCAACATGGCCAGTGCCAATGACGCTGTTCTCAGCCTTACTATCCCTCTTGTATGTCTCCTTGAAAAAACGCTTAGGGCGATGATGGAAGAGGATGTGGCACAGGAGGAAGAGGAGGAGGAAGAAGAGGGGTCATTTCCTTGGTTATCATGCCAGTAATTTACAAGTGGCTTGGAGGGTGGGTTCCTGCACCAGCATAAGCCAGGTACACAACTGTCAAGCTAGGGCACAGTTTTGGAGGAGGATGAGGATGATGATGATCAGAAGGAGGAACCGTGTTCACAGCAGGGTGGCACCCAACGCAGCTCGTGGGCATCACTAGAGCGTGGCTGGGGGGATACGGAGGACACAGACGATATACCTCCCACAGAGAACAGCTTGTCCTTGCCTCTGGGCAGCTTGGCACACATGAGCGACTACATGCTGCAGTGCATGCGCAACGACTGCCGAGTTGCCCACATTCTAACTTGTGCTGATTTCGGGGTGGCCACCCGGCTGGACCCCCGTTACAAGGACAACGTGCCGTCCTTAATTCCATCACTGGAGCGTGATCGTAAGATGCGTGACTACTAGTGCAAGCTGGTAGACGCGCTGCTGAGGGCATTCCAAAATGACACCAGGGGCTCAAAGGCAGAGGAAGAGGTTGCCAACGCAGCTGGGGCACCGCCAGCACCTCAGAAGGCAGGGTTAGCATGGCCGAAATGTGGAAAAGCTTTGTCAGCATGCCACAACAAGCAGCAACACCATCTGATATGCAACATCTTAGCAGGAGGCAGCATTTCAGCAACATGTTGGAACAGTACGTATGCACAGGCCTACACGTACTGACTGATGGGTCTGCCCCATTCAACTTCTGGGTCTCCAAATTGGGCACATGGCCTGAGCTTGCCCTTTATGCCTTGGAGGTGCTGGCCTGCCCTGCAGCCAGTGTATTGTCTGAACGTGTGTTTAGCACGGCAGGGGGCGTTATCACAGACAAGCGCAGCCGCCTGTCCACAGCCAACGTGGACAAGCTCACGTTTATTAAGACGAACCAGGCATGGATCCCACCAGACTTCTCTGTACCTTGTGCAGAATAGACATTTATACCGGCCTCACCCAGTCATTGTTATACTCAAGTGCACTTATTCTTTGTTTTCTGTTGTTATATGTCCCAATATTTTGGGGGCTACCCCAAATTTAAAAAAACCAAAAAAAACTAAAAAACAGTGTTGGCTACCTCCTCCTCTTCCTCCATCGCCGCTTCCACCTACACCGCCACGGACACCACCTCCTCAACCTATGGGTCACTTAGTATAAACTGAAAGAGAATACCCTGCACTCCAACCCTCTGTCAAATGGATAATTCTGTTGATCCTCCTTGCAGCCATGCTTTAGATTTAGATTTATGTTCTTCCAAAGCTAAAATCAAAGATTCCATCTAGTGCTATTTTATGGCTCAGCTGTATTTTTAATTTGTATGTATTTTATGTTATTTCCCTATCCACATTTGCTTGCAGGGCACTTGTCCTACTCTTACCCACATTGTAGTTCCTTTTGCAGCCCTCTAGCCCTTTCCATGATGTAGCGGAACCCCTTTTTGGCTGTCTCATTCCCTTTATTGGTTGTTGGCCCTGCAGAGATTTTCCTATGCCTGGAGTACACAAAACTCTAAGTAACAGTGTATGGCCCTTTAAAAATGCCCCAAAAGCTAACTTTTGAACTTCTGGGTGGAATTGTTTGATTTTTAGTTATGTTCATATTTAAAGTATGCTGATTCTGAAAATGTATGTTTTATGTGAATGTGATGCATATTTTAAAAGTTATTAATATTGTATAAAACCTGTATATTTTAGCTTGGAGATAATTGAGCTGATACAAAGGTTAACTCAATTATCTCCCAAGCAGAGAAATGTATTGTAATTACTAGGATCCAAGTCTTTGTCCTATTCCCTGAGCTTTCCCCAAGTTAAGATTGGATCCTATCTTTTAATCCCTGTCCTTGTCACCTTTCCTATTGTCTTATGTAAGTCATTTAGTTTCCTGTGTGTATCTGAGCTGGGCACCTTTGTATCCTGAAAGGTGTGAGGCAGGATTTCCCTTTGTATGTCCTTAGGTTAAACTTTAATCCTGTTATAGTTCCTTTGTCTAATCTGGTTTGTCAAGATGTTCAACTGTATATATTCTATGTTTCTATATCATTAAACAGTTCTGGTCAGTTCTACTCCTGATACTGTGTGTCGTCCAGTGATTGGGGAAAGTGATGGGATATTATTGGACTGTAATGCTGATTGTGCTGGATATTCTCTTGGATTTATTACTTGTTCCTGCATTCTCTTAAAGTACTTGGTGGAGTTTAGCTGTGAGAAATCGGCTCTCCGCTACATTGGTTGGCAGCGTCGGGATCCAGACCCACAGAGGAGCAAGTACCACGAAAGACAACAGCATTGATGGATCACGGCTGGAGATCAATTGCACCACTTTAAAGCGATCGGCCACACTCCCCAGCGGCAGGGTGAGTTTCAGGGAGAGGAGACAACCGGTCTCTCTCCCCAGCGGCAGAGTATTATATTGGGAGCAGAGACAGTCTGTCTCTCTACCCAGCAGCAGGACAATATTATGGGAGTGGAGACAGTCGGTCTCCCTCTCCAGGGGCAGCCTGTGTTCCAGGGAGAGGAGCACTGCACCCTCTCTCCCCAGCGGCAGGGTGAGTTTCAGGGAGAGGAGACAACCGGTCTCTCTCCCCAGCAGCAGTGTACCCTACAGGGAGTGGAGCCAATCGGCCTCACTCCTCAGCGGCAATGTGAGTTTCAGGGAGAGGAGACAACTGGTCTCTCTCCCCAGTGGCAGAGTATTATATTGGGAGTGGAGACAGGCGACCGCCTTCCCCAGCAGCAAGATGCATCCCAGGGGGAAGAAAGTGTCATCCTTTCCCCCCAGCAGCAGTGTGTCCTACAGGGAGCAGAGACAGTCGGTCTCTCTACCCAGCAGCAAGACAATATTATGGGAGTGGAGACAGTCGGCCTCCCTCTCCAGGGGCAGCCTGTGTTCCAGGGAGAGGAGCACGGCACCCTTTCTCCCCAGCGGCAGCTTAACTTACTAAGGGGAGACATGTCATAAAGTTGCATGCTTTAATTCTTGTGACCTTGGCTTGTTAGAGTCTGGGAATTCATCTTTATCACTTCTCTTAAGTCGGCAAACGATGCTCTGAAATCTGTTTTTATTTTTTTCAAATAGTACATCTAAGGTGGTGTTTAGATCTGCATGTGTAATTGATGTTAAGTTCTACGTGTGGTCTTCCACTGGCATGTCTGTATCGTTATTGTCTGCTACACCGAAGGACTATCTATTACTTGAGATTGATTTTGGAGAGTAAAATGTATTCATTGATTTAGAGCCTTGTGCCAATTGTGATTAATCTTTTTCCCTTTCTTTCTTCGGCGCCATTTCAAAAGGAAGATGGATAATCAGCGGTACAAAACAAATCTTTTCTCTTTCTCTGATTGTTGCAGCTTGATTTAAGTGGTAAATAACAGGTAGCGGCCTTAACAGGTAGACTTAGCGACTCATGGAGCTCAAATTTTTGTGACTCTAATATTAAATGTAGATTGTAACAAACTAGATTTGTTAGTTTTCTGACTTAACAACTCATATGTATCAATTTTTCACGGCTGTAATTTTGATAGAAGGCGACAGCTTTACCGATTTTCAGACTTAACGGCTACAGATTTAGATTTAACAGTTCGCAGTTTCCAAGTTGTCGCAGCTCTGCTTTAACGGTTTTCAAATTGTAATTTTGGTAGAAGGTTATCTGCAGATAGGGTTTGTTGTGGCACTGAGTTTAAGGTCGAATAGTGCAGTACTAAGTCTGACGGCTTTCAGACTTAACAACTCATTTGTTTCACTTTTTCACCGCTGAAATTTTGATAGAAAGCAACATGTGACAGAATTTACAGATTGTCGGACCTAACAGCTCGCTGATTTCTGATAGTCATAGTTTTTATTTTGATAGCAGGAGAAAATTGACCAAGTTTCAAACTTAACTGCTTATGTATTCCAAGTAATCGCGACTGTGATTTTAATATCAAGTAGAATCCCACAGAGTCTATAGTTTTCAAGTTTAACACCTCACAATCTCCCAGTTGTCACTGCTGTAACTTTGATAGTAGACTACAGTAGATAGAGTTTATTAAGATTTAGACTTAGCAGCTCATAATTTTGTATGCTGACAGAGTTTACCAGTTCTCGGACCTGATTAGTCGTGGGTTTGTTAACAGACAACTTCTGTCTTAGTAACTCATAGTTTTCAGAATGTGATTCTGATTGCAGGTACTGGCAAAAATTTCAATTTTAATAGCAGACGGCAACAGTTAAAAACTTAACAATTACCAGATTCTCCAGCCCATATAGCTCAGAGTGTCTCAGCTGTAATTTTAGCTTTAAGATACCTACGCACAAACTAATACAGATTTCAGGGTTAGAAGCTCATAACTTCCAAGTTGTTATAACTGTCATAACTGTAGTTATAATAGCAGACTACAGCCTGTAGATTTCAGAGAGTTTCAAGCTTCGTGATTTATAAATTCGAGTTTGATAACAGATGGAAGCAAGCAAAAAATATACAGATTTTCAAACTTAGGAGCTTATAGATTTCGAATTAGGTATCAGATATCCGGTATCCGTAGACCTAGTTCAGCAGTTTGCATTCTTAGCAATTTATGATAAGCTTCGAATTCTTCACAGCTATAATTTGACAACAGGTATAAGGCACAACGTTTATGGTTTATCAAACCCAGCAGTTAATAGCTTTTACGTCTGTAATTTTGTAGCAGGCAGAAGTAACAGAATCTACCAATTCTCAATTGGCATCAGACAGAGTTAGCCAATTTTCAATCTTAGAAGCTCCTAATTTTTAGTAGCTTGTGACCTACAGATAAATATTTTTCAGTTTTCATATATTTTTCAGTGTTCAAACTCACCCCGTCAAATGCTCCTGTCTGGAGAACGTTTTCCCGAGGAGGAACATACAAAAAGAACAAAACAAGAAAGAGACAAACAGCTTTGCGATGTTCTACAGGGAGTGCAGAATTATTACGCAAGTTGTATTTTTGAGGATTCGTTTTATTATTGAACAACAACCATGTTCTCAATGAACCCAAAAAACTCATTAATATCAAAGCTGAATATTTTTGGAAGTAGTTTTTAGTTTGTTTTTAGTTTTAGCTATTTTAGGGGGATATCTGTGTGTGCAGGTGACTATTACTGTGCATAATTATTAGGCAACTTAACAAAAAACAAATATATACCCATTTCAATAATTTATTTTTACCAGTGAAACCAATATAACATCTCAACATTCACAAATATACATTTCTGACATTCAAAAACAAAACAAAAACAAATCAGTGACCAATATAGCCACCTTTCTTTGCAAGGACACTCAAAAGCCTGCCATCCATGGATTCTGTCAGTGTTTTGATCTGTTCACTGTCAACATTGCGTGCAGCAGCAACCACAGCCTCCCAGACACTGTTCAGAGAGGTGTACTGTTTTCCCTCCTTGTAAATCTCACATTTGATGATGGACCACAGGTTCTCAATGGGGTTCAGATCAGGTGAACAAGGAGGCCATGTCATTAGATTTTTTTCTTTTATACCCTTTCTTGCCAGCCACGCTGTGGAGTACTTGGACGCGTGTGATGGAGCATTGTCCTGCATGAAAATCATGTTTTTCTTGAAGGATGCAGACTTCTCTCTGTACCACTGCTTGAAGAAGGTGTCTTCCAGGAACTGGCAGTAGGACTGGGAGTTGAGCTTGACTCCATCCTCAACCCGAAAAGGCCCCACAAGCTCATCTTTGATGATACCAGCCCAAACCAGTACTCCACCTCCACCTTGCTGGCGTCTGAGTCGGACTGGAGCTCTCTGCCCTTTACCAATCCAGCCACGGGCCCATCCATCTGGCCCATCAAGACTTACTCTCATTTCATCAGTCCATAAAACCTTAGAAAAATCAGTCTTGAGATATTTCTTGGCCCAGTCTTGACGTTTCAGCTTGTGTGTCTTGTTCAGTGGTGGTCGTCTTTCAGCCTTTCTTACCTTGGCCATGTCTCTGAGTATTGCACACCTTGTGCTTTTGGGCACTCCAGTGATGTTGCAGCTCTGAAATATGGCCAAACTGGTGGCAAGTGGCATCGTGGCAGCTGCACGCTTGACTTTTCTCAGTTCATGGGCAGTTATTTTGCGCCTTGGTTTTTCCACACGCTTCTTGCGACCATGTTGACTATTTTGAATGAAACGCTTGATTGTTCGATGATCACGCTTCAGAAGCTTTGCAATTTTAAGAGTGCTGCATCCCTCTGCAAGATATCTCACTATTTTTGACTTTTCTGAGCCTGTCAAGTCCTTCTTTTGACCCATTTTGCCAAAGGAAATGAAGTTGCCTAATAATTATGCACACCTGATATAGGGTGTTGATGTCATTAGACCACACCCCTTCTCATTACAGAGATGCACATCACGTAATATGCTTAATTGGTAGTAGGCTTTCGAGCCTATACAGCTTGGAGTAAGACAACATGCATAAAGAGGATGATGTGGTCAAAATACTCATTTGCCTAATAATTCTGCACTCTCTGTAATGATGTGCAGTGTGGTACCTTGCGTGGGTAGTGTGTATTTAACAAGTTTAAGCGAAAGCCATATTATGTCTTCTCAAGATAGTTCTCTGAGGAGAAGTTCTGGATAGTGTTTTCCTGGGTATGATTTCGTCGAGGAGGTCCCAGCTGCATTTATGAGCCCATGATCAAGTTGTTCAATATCAGGAGTGTCGAATATGACTGGTTGCCTTTGCCATTTCAGCTTAAAATCCTGCCGACTGCTACAACATTATCATAGATTGTCTTTTATAATCCCTGGTCGCCCGATAACAGCAAACGCTGGAGAGTCTCTACAAGGTCAGCCAGGTACATTATTAGATCCAGTGGTCGCCGCTAAGGATTAGGTGCGGTAAGCAGCCATAAACTGTCCGTGGTCTCTGTCTCCCTTCGCGCGCGAACACCTCCCACTTGCGTCCTACGTCATCCTCCAAGATTGAGAAGATGCTAGTATTATTGTGCCATTCAGATGCCAGTATTATTGTGCCATTAAGATGCCCCAGCCAATTTGCCCATTAAGATGCCAATATTATTGTACCATTAAGATGCCAGTAATATTCTGCCATTCAGATAACAGTAATATTGCGCCATTAAGAAGCCAGTAATATTGTGCCAGTAATATTGTGCCATTATGATGCCCCAGCCAATTTGCCCATCAAGATGCCAGTAATATTGTACCATTAAGATGCCAGTATTATTGCACCATTAAGATGTCAGTATTATTACACCATTAAGATGCCATAATTATTGTGCCATTCAGATGCCCCAGTCAATTTGCCTATTAAGATGCCAGCAATATTGTGCCATTAAGATGCCAGCATTATTGTGCATTAAGATTCAAGCAATACTGTGCCATTAAGGTGCCAATATCATTGTGCCATTCAGAGGCCAGTAATAGTTTGCCATTCAGATGCCAGTGTTATTGTGCCATTAAGATACCAGTAATATTGTGCCATTAAGATGCCAGTATCATTGTGCCATTCAGATGCCAGTAATAGTTTGCCATTCAGATGCCAATAATAATGTGCCATTAAGATGCCAGTATTGTGCCATTAAGATGCCAATAATATGCACCATTACTAATATGTTTCATAGTTGCCAACATCGGCCATGTTTCCAGGCACACATATTTGTTCCACATGCTGCAGAAATAGCATGCAAAGTGCAGCCCTGCAGTATGTAGGATGTATATATGCACAGACACAATCCAATTAATTATTCATGGTAGGTCCTATGAGATCTCCACCCTGATTGATTTATTGGATTGTGTCTGTGCATATTCTACATACTGCTGGTTTGCACTTTACATGGTATTTCTGCAGCATGTGGAACAAATGTGTCATTTGGCTGATGTGGGCAGATATAACGTAGATACTACATGTATAACACAGGATAGCCTACCAAAATCATCACTGCTGGTTTAACAATTTTAAAAATTTCCTGTCACTTTATAGGTATATAATATTTTCTTCAAATTGTTGAATTTATGTTAAAGGTCCACTATGATTGAGGATTATTCTAGTCTTGGTGTAGAAATAATCAGAATTTTATTAAAGACAGGAGGCGAGTATTTGCATAAACCTTCTTTACTGAATAACCTCCAGCAGCAAAGCAGTTAACATGCTGATGGTCAAACAACCAATCAGGAGACAGAAAACAGCCTATATAAGGACCCAGCAATCGCTGTCACTTTCTCTTTCTTTGATGTGCCAATCAGGAGAAACACAGATGAAACCAGAAAACGAACTCCACTTCCCGAGAAGAAAATACTCCAAAGCTACTCACAGTCATGAAGGATGTAAACTAGATCTGCAAACTAGTTGAAACAAAATTTTCCAGACAATGATAATACAATTGGCATAATAAGTATGAGACGAGTATATAGATATAGACTAAAGGCAGCAGGTAACATGGAAAATTAACATAGACAAAAACGTCCAAATAGGAAACAGTTGGATGGGTAGAAAAACAATAAGGGAGGTAAATACTCGCCTCCTGTCTTTAATACAATTCAGATTATTTCTACACCAAGGCTAGAATAATCCCCAATTTTCTTGCAAGACAGGAGGCTTCGTATTTGCAATTTTAACGCCAATCCAGCAAAGATGTTGACATGTGAACCAGGAGTCAGAAGTAAAAGGAGCGAAAAGTCGACTTTCTGGACCAATCAGCAGCCACGAGGTTATGCTTCAAAGAGCCGTCAGAAGTGAAAGCGCGGAGGCCGCTGCACCACAAACCGAATGAGCGCGCAAAATGCTCATGGGACGTACGGGTAGGAACATAAAGTAGAATGGGACTTAGTCCTTCTTGAAATAGAGACCAAGACCCCTTTAGGGGAAAAGGAGAATGAGTCCGAATTGAAAGCACGAACGTTGGATACCCGGCGAAAAAAGATCAAGCAGGGTCGTAATGAACCAAAGGGGGTCTGGCAAACCGGATGCCCCAAAGCAAAAGACAGACCGACAGGTCTTTTCCCACACTTGTGCCCTGAACTGGTATATGGGCAGCCGAAATCACAGAATGGAAAATGTTAATAGTCCGATACAATTTTCCCTGAGTGAACAACAAGGCCAGGAAATTTAAGACTACCACAACAGGAGCTATAAAGGAATTGATGTGTTGTCCCAAACACCTGCTGTTCCACGCCCTCCAAGCGTGTAACTAGGACCTTCTGGTGCCTGGGGCCCAGGAGTCCTAGAGGATGGTCCGAGCTGCTGGCGATTATCCCGACACAACCCGTGATCCCCGGAAACTGTCCAAGCCACCAGGGACAAACAATCCTGTAGAATCAGCGGTTGAAGGGTTCCCTGCGAGTCCACAAGGAGATCCTGGATATGCAGAAGGAAGAGAGGATCCCTGCACGATAGTTCCAACAACAGAGGAAGCAAAAGGGGGATGACAAGGAGTACTGTGGCATGTTGGCTCGCCACTTGGCGGAGTGATCTGAGAATCATGCAGAATGGGGGAAAGGCATACTCCCCCCCCCCCCATGGCCAGGTTTAAAGGAAGGCATCCACCGCCGAGGACCAAGGGTCCGGCATCCAACTGAAGAAAGCTGCAGTCTGATGATTTGTTCTGGACGCAAAAAGACCCAACATAAAGGGACAGCAGAGTTGATGCGTGGAAAACTCGAGTGTGCAGTTGCCAGTCATTCACATCCCTCCAGTGGCAAGAGAACCAATCTGCCACCAGGTTGTCCTTTCTTGAGAGATTGACAAGTGCTGGTCTAGGCAGTACCGATAGAGATCCATGGTCAGTTCTGTAAAAAGTCTGGAGCGAGGGCCACCCAGACAATTGACATACCGAACTGCCGAAACATTGTCCATACAAAGGACTAAAGAGCAGTGAGTCAGGCCTTTGGTGAAACTTCTTAATGCGAAAGTGCCGGCAATGAGTTCCAAGCAATTTATGTCGCAGGTTCCAAGGGTCAAACATGGGGAGACTGGCAGAGTCTAGGAATTCGACAGAAGGGTAGAGCCGTCCCTGGTGACTGAGTCACGGACATAGGAGTGCTGAGTCAGGTCTGATGGGAAGGGCCCGCTAGAGGACCCAGGGAATGAGTCGCCGGATTGATTTTCGTAGACGATCGCAAATGTGTCTTGATCCTCAGAGAACTCCCCATGTGTAAGGGTGCCAGAAGGGATGGAAGAGAGGGAGACACTCTTTGGCTTCTTGAGGGGCATCTTGCCCTTTGGAGACTGGATGGGCTGTGGTGGCAGTCCAGGGCCTCTTGCGTGGGTGCTCTGTGTCAGGAGACAGTTGGTGGTCCTCAGACCCAGAGTCTTCCGGACCCGGTGAAGGTGACCGGTCTGCATAAGGCTGTTCCACAAGAGGGTTAGTTTTAATTGACGCCAGAATGGCCAGTAGAGATTCAGCCATGGCTGATTTGAGCCAAGCTTGAAGGCCAGTGGGCAGTATGGAGCTAGCTTCCTCTGACATAGCGTCGACGTCTGTGGAAGACAGATGGAGATAGTTGTGGTATGGAGTCTAATATCAGGGGTCACCCTAGAACACTGAAGGGGGTCACCCAACAGGCTAGGACCTGAGGCTGCAAAGGCCTGTGATGGATGTAAACTTCGTGATAGAAAGGGTCACCCCAAGCATCACCTGAGTGCCAAAAATGGGAGACACAGTGGGGTCACCCAGAAGCACTGAAGTGGGTCACCCGACAAGCAAGTACCTTAAAAGCCATGGTGGTGTGGGGGTTCACCCCAATGTCACATTGCGACATGTGACCAACTGAGGGGTCCCTTTCCAGTTCACCAGAAATAATTAATATTAATTAGGTACTGAGGGGGTCAACCTCTGGCTCTGTGCAGTTGTACTAAGTGGAAAAAAGGAGGGGGTCACCTTCTACAAGTTGCAAACAGTGGGCTGCAGTATCAGGAGGAGGGATTCACCCTCGTTCAGGCATTGCAGTAGTATACATGGCAATCATAAGTGCAGCATACTGAAATAACATCTGTTAACAGTGAAAAAAAATGGAGCGCACGAGGCCCGTGAGTGCCGTTAGGGAGGTCTGACAGGCCAATGATAGTGAAAACATACATGCAACAAGGTAATCCAAGGTGGCAGGGAGGCTGCAGTAAAACCAAGGGTGAAAGAAAGCAGGATGCAAGCACTGAAAACGTGCTGAAATTAGGGACTAAATATTTTCCTAAAAGGGAGGCCGAGGAGGTCATACTGCGGCTGGGCAAAGCTTGCGAAAGGCGTCCGGAGAATGGAGGAGGCCTTGTAGAGCCTAGAAATTTTGGGGAAAACTTTACCAACTCATGGGAAACTTAAGGACAAGGGGGAGGAGACAAAATAAGAGCCCAGAGGCTCCATAGGTTGAGAGAAAAAATGGGGGAAGCACGAGGGCCTTTAGAGTAAGGGTAGGAAAATCAAAGTGCCATGGAAAGACTAGACAGAAAAGCAATAACATATACTAACTATTCAAAATACATAAAATATACAGTAATATGCAAAATAAAACTGTTATAAAAAAAACTGTTATAAAATCTGTTTTAAACAGTGCTCACCTGGAGGTCAAACAGCAAAGAAAGAGGAAATGACAGTGATTGCTGGGTCCTTATATAGGCTGTTTTCTGTTTCCTGATTGGTTGTTTGACCATCAGCATGTTAACTGCTTTGCTGCTGGAGGTTATTCAGTAAAGAAGGTTTATTATTATTTACTGTTTTGCTATTTATACCATAAGCGGTCATCACTTCCAATCACAATTTCTAAATATCTACTGTTTCCTTCCTGGTAAAGGGACATTACCATCTAAACATTATTTTATTGTGAAAAATTCTCCAAAAGAAATACCGCACTATTAGCTCCATAGACTACTGGTTTGGTGCTAAAATACCATGGGAAGGGAGAGGAGGGTGACATATTAATGTGCACAATAACACTGGCAAATGAAGGGCAAAATAACACTGGGAAATGAATGGCAAAATAACACTGGCAAATTATGGGCAAAATAACACTGGCAAATTATGGGCAAAATATGACTGGAAAATTAATGGAAAAATATGGCTGGCAAATGAATGGCAAAATAACACTGACAAATTATGGCCAAAATAATACTGGCAAATTATGGGCAAAATAACTCTGGGAAATTATAGCCAAAATAATACTGGCAAATTATGGGCAAAATAACAACGGCAAATTATGGGCAAAATATGACTGGCAAATGAAGGGCACAATATGACTGGCAAATGAAGGGCAAAATATGACTGTTAAATGATGGGCAAAATATGACTTGCAAATGAATGGCAAAATATGGCTGTCAAATAAATGGCAAAATAAGACTGACAAATGAAGGTCAAAATAAGACTGGCAAATGAATAGCAAAATATGACTTGCAAATGAATGGCAAAATAAGACTGGCAAATGAATGGCAAAATAAGACTGGAAAATGAAGGGCAAAATAAGACTGGCAAATGAAGGGTAAAATATGACTGGCAAATTATGGGCAAAATATGACTGAAAATGAATGGCAAAATATGACTGGCAAAATAATACTGGCATATTAATGGCAAAATAAAACACTGAAGAGATAGCCAGGTGAGCACTGGGGAAGGGGGGAGGAGATTGGGGGTGAATTAATGGGCAAATTGTCTGTGGCATATTAATGGCCAAATTGTCTGGCATGTTAATTGCCAAATTGTCTGTAGCATATTTATGGGCAGGCTAATAGTCGCATATTAATGGGAAAATTTACTGTGGCATATTGGCAATCTGGCTGTGGCATATTAATGGGCAGGCTAATAGTGACATATTAATGGGCAGGCTAATAGTGGCATATTAATTGGCAAATTGGCTGTGGCCAAAGTGATACTGTTGCATTTAATATTTAAAAAAAAAATTGTGGTCAGAAACATAATATTACTTTGCTGAGAGGAGTGCATGGAATAGTCTTCAAGCATGTGGCAGAGGTTAATAGAGTAAAGGCATTTAAGCATGTATGGGATAGGAATAAGTTTGTCCTAGATATAAGATAACACCAGGCACTAATTAAAATATTACTTACGGAGAGGGTGGTGGATGAATGGAATAGTCTTCCTGAAGAAATGGTAGAGGTTAATACATGAAGGGGTTTAAACATGCATGGGATAAGCATGAGGCATAGTTGCCAACTGTCCCGGATTTGCCGGGACAGTCCCGTGAAAACTGAGATTGTCCCGGGGGAATTCTCACCCCTGGAAAATCCCGGCAATTTGCGCTGTTTTAGCGCGATCGCAGGTCACGTGACGTCATAGCGCGACTTCACGTGACCCACTCCGTTCAGCCTGCTGTAGCCATCCCTGCCACACGCGTCTGCTGGAAGCAGGCAGGACGCGTGTGACAGGGCTGGTAACAGGCTGCTGTTGGCTCAGCTCACAGACTGAACGGAGCTGGGGAGTTTAAAAAAAAAAAAAAACTTTAATCAATACAAACAAACCTTCTGCCGGTGCACAGAGGAGATATGGAGCAGGTGAGTAATGGGGAAGGAGGGTGGTGGCATGTAACTGGGGCATCAGGGCATATTACTGGGCATTTAAAATGTGGCATATTACTGGGCATTTAAACTGGGGCATCAGGCTGGGCATATTACTGGGAAATTAAACTAGGGCATCAGGCTGGGCATATTACTGGGCAATTAAACTGGCATATTACTAGCAATTATTCTGGGCATATTACTGGGAAATCAAACTGGGGCATCAGGCTGGGCATATTGCTGGGAAATTAAACTGGGGCATCAGGCTGGGCATATTACTGGGAAATTAAACTTGGGCATCAGGCTGGGCATATTACTGGGCAATTAAACTGTCTTATTACTGGGAAATTATTCTGGGCATATTACTGGGAAATTATGCTTTGCATATTACTAATCAATTAAACTGGCACATTACTGGGGCATCAGGCTGGGCAATTAAACTGTGGCATATTTCTGGGGCATCAGGTTGGGCATATTACTGGGCAATTAAACTGTGGCATATTACTGGGCATCAGGCTGGGCATATTACTGGGTAATTAAACTGCAGCATATTACTTGGGCATTTAAACTGTGGCATATTACTGGGGCATCAGGCTGGGCGTATTAATGGGCAATTAAACTGGCATATTACTGGGCAATTATTCTGGGCATATTACTGGGCAATTATGCTGGGCATATTACTAGGCAATTAAACTGGTATATTAATGGGGGATCAGGCTGGGCAATTAAACTGGAATATTTCTGGGGCATCAAGCTGGACATATTACTGGGCAATTAAACTGTGGCAAATTACTGGGCAATTAAACTGTGGCATATTACTGGGCAATTATGCTGGGCATATTACTGGGCAATTAAACTGTGGCAAATTACTGGGCAATTAAACTGTGGCATATTACTGGGCAATTATGCTGGGCATATTACTGGGCAATTAAACTGGCATATTACTGGGCAATTAAACTATGGCATATTACTGGGCAATTAAATTGTGACATATTACTGGGGGATCAGGCTAGGCAATGAAACTATGGCAAATTACTGGGGCATCAGGCTGGGCATATTACTGGGCAATTAAACTGTGGCATATTACTGGGCATCAGGCTGGGCATATTACTGGCTAATTAAACTGTGGCATTTTACTGGGGCATCAGGCTGGGCAATTAAACTGTGGCATATTACTGGGGCATCAGGCTGAGCATATTACTGGGAAATTAAACTGGCATATTACTGGGCAATTATTCTGGGCATATTACTGGGCAATTATGCTGGGCATATTACTAGACAATTAAACTGGTATATTACTGTGGATCAGGCTGGGCAATTAAACTGTGGCATATTACTGGGCAATTATGATGGGCATATTACGCTCAGCATATTACTGGGCAATTAATCTATTGCATATTACTGGGCAATTAAACTATGGCACATTACTGGGCAATTAAATTGAGACATATTACTGGGGGATCAGGCTGAGCATATTACTGGGCAATTAAACTGGCATATTACTGGGGGATCAGGCTGGGCAATTAAACTGTGGCATATTACTTGGCAATTAAACTGTGGCATATTACTGGGCAATTAAACTGGCATATTACTGGGCAATTAAACTATGGCATATTACTGGGCAATTAAATTGTGACATATTTTTTATGAGTTTAAGCATTAATGGGATAGGTATTAGGTTATCCTAGATATAAGATAAGGCCAGGGACTAATGAAAGTATTACTTTACTGAGAGGGTAGTGGATGTATGGAATAGTCTTCCAGTAGAAGTGGTAGAAGTTAATACAGTGAAGGAGTTTAAGCATGCATGGGATAGGTATAAGGCTATCCTAGATATAAGATAAGGTCAGGGACTAATGAAAGTAGTACTTTACTGAGAGGGTAGTGGATGCATGGAATAGTCTTCCAGTAGAAGTGGTAGAGGTTAATACAGTGAAGGAGTTTAAGCATGCATGGGATAGGTATAAGGCTATCCTAGGAATAAGATAAGGCCAGGGACTAATGAAAGTATTACTTTACTGAGAGGGCAGTGGATGCATGGAATAGTCTTCCAGTAGAAGTGGTAGAGGTTAAGGTTAATACAGTGAAGAAGTAGCATGGGATAGGTGGGATACAAATGCATGGGATAGGTATAAGGCTATCCTAGATATAAGATGAGGCCAGTAACTAATGAAAGTATTACATTACTGAGAGGGTAGTGGATGCATGGAATAGTCTTCCAGTATAAGTGGTAGAGGTTAATACAGTGAAGGAGTTTAAGCATGTATGGGATAGGTATAAGGCTATCCTAGATATAAGATAAGGCCAGGGACTAATGAAAGTATTACTTTACTGAGAGGGTAGTGGATGTATGGAATAGTCTTCCAGTAGAAGTGGTAGTGGTTAATACAGTGAAGGAGTTTAAGCATGCATGGGATAGGTATAAGGCTATCCTAAATATAAGACAAGGCCAGGCAGTATTACTTTACTGATACGTGGAATGTCTTTCCAGCAGAAGTGGTAGGTTTACACTAATGTATGATGGTGTAGACACAGCTCTCTGACTGAAACACATCTGCACATGGTCTTACTATATTTCATGTAAAAGTGATATTTCCTGATGTAGATGTTGTGCTGTGAATGTATCTGTTGTATACCAAGGATGCATGGTAATGTTGGTGGGAACTTGGTGATATAATCTACACTGTGATAAGTAGGTGGAGTTACATTATGCTAATTATATTGAGTGGGCGGAGTTTTTGAACGGAGGTGTTGTCAATTGGAAGATAAACTGCAAAGTGTCCCTGGAATTTTTTTTTAGATGTTGTCAACTATGCATAAGGCTGTCCTTGATATAAGATAATGCCATGCACTAAATAAAGTATTACTGTACTGAGAGGGTAGAGGATGCATGAAATAGCTTTCCAGCAAAAGTGGTAGGTTCAAACTAATGTATGTTTTATGGTGTAGACACAGCTCTCTGACTGAAGCACATCTACATAAGGTCTTACTATATTTCATGTGAAAGTAATAAAATGCACCTGCCTGATGTAGATGTTGTGCTGTGAATGTATCTGTTGTATACCAAGGATGGATGGTAATGTTGGTGGAAAATTGGTGATTAATTTACACTGTGACGACAAGAAGGTGGAGTAACATTATGCTAATTATGTGGAGTGGGCAGAGCTTTTGATAGTAGGTGTGATCAATTTTAAAGTAAGTAATTGGAAGCTGAGCTGCAAAGTGTCCTTTAAAAAGTTTTTCAAAGGTTGGCAACTATGCGATTGTATAGTAATCTTTTTAATTTTTTACAGCCTTGGTATATTACCTAATACCAGGTCATAGGAACTGTGTCTATAAGAAAAATAAATATATTATTATATTATTTATCTTGAGGGTATAATACACTCTAAACATCATATAATGCTGATTTTTTTTCATAACCAAAGTCTTGTCTTTTAATATCGCTGGTCTAATAATTTTATCCATATTTACATCTAGTATGCAGTTACAGTCCCCCGCTATGATCAAGTTACCGACAGCTATTTCTTTCACTTTTTCTATGATGTTTTGAATAAAAAATATCTGCTTGGTATTAGGTGCATATACATTTACCAACGTATACATTTCTTATATCTATTTCATGGTATTTTAATTTGAAATCTTTACTTTTCCCTATCTAAATGGCTACCACTCTTTTTTTGTCAGGTTTTGTGAAGGTGCATTAAATAAGTGTGCCACCTGGTTTCCTAAAAAAAAATTTGATCTGATTTTACCCAATGAGTTTCCTGGAAAAAAGCCAATTTGCACCCTTTCTTTTCTTAAAAGCTCACTCAAAGCAGATAGTTTTTGTGGTTTGTTGAGACCGTGAGTATTTCATGAGATTATTCTAACCATCTTTTATGTTCCATTTATAGGCTTCAAGAAGTGCTCTCCCTCCATCCAGGTTAAGCACAGACAAAACTAACACTATACACAAAAAAATGGTTCTTTCCAAGAACCTGTACATCCCACTTCCCATGATGTGGAATCCCCAATATCACACTTACTAAGTAGATGAAGCCACCGAAGATTAAAACCAAGTGGCTACTCTCATTATGTGGCAAGCAATCAGAGTCCCCCCGTATGCTGAGGATTCTCTTTAAGTAATATATTTTATATTGTATCCCCTCCCACAATGCAAAACCTGATTAAATGGGAGGGGATAGCCTTTAGTTATTAAGGGTTCAGAATGAGCAAACTAGAAAAAGAGAGCCATTTTATTGTTGTAATGTCCAAAATTACATAATCTCCACAATGTGCAAACTGTATTTATCCAATTACTCAAATTTAATAAATAAATAAACTGTCTGCTTTACCTGCACTTTCAGTTCATCCATTTCCTTTCCTATTCTTCTCGCTAAACATCTACTCCAATTTTGTGCATTATTTACACCAAAATTATCTAAAGCTTGTGTATTAAAAGATAATATTAATTATTTCTGTGTAGAAGTTATCCTTTTACCGACACCTCATGCGTTATTAAACTTTGCCATTTATATTTTAGTCAAATTGTTCTAAGAAGAGAGAAGAAAAAACAATTGATATGGATTTTCTCTCCCTTTCCCCTCCATCCTTTAATCCAGTGACCCCAACTTTCTTCATGTCAACATACCCCCCCTCCCCATAACCCGTTTTCTGGAAATCTGCATTTTCCTGATTTATGAGCACACCATGTACTTTTAGACAAAGAAGTGCCTTTTCTGCACTTTCTGTTTTGTTATCATGCAATACGATTAATTTAGTAGGGTATCCCCATTTATATATATTCATATTTTTCTTTAAATTACCAGTGACCACTTCAAAGGATTTGCGGTTATTCCTGGTGTGGCATGAGATCAGGAAAAATCTTGATGACCTCATAATCCAGATTAGTACATTTTTTTTCTCTATGTTATGGCACAACATTCTCCTTACAGCTAATGATGGAAACAAATAATGATGTCCCTCGGGCCACTTTCTGGAACACCTCTTGGCTTTGGGAGGCGGAAGTATCTGTCCATACTTCTTTAGTTTAATTCTGTATTTAGCCCAAGTTCTGAAAAAAAAATAGTTACAAAATTCCTCTAGTTTTTCTCTAGCATTTCTTGTATCCCTCAGATCCTAATATTATTTCTGCAGTGTCTGTCCTCTAAATTTGATACTTTATTCTCTAATTGCTTTCAATAATTGGGCGTATTGATCTTTGAGCTGTGTTTGTTGGAAATCCAGCCCATCTAATCTCTCTTCCATATTTCGCACCTTTTTGGTTATTTGTGAAATATCCTTTTCAAGTCAAATGCATTTATTTGTATTTTGTTTGTAATCTTCTCTAACATTTGTTGTAAGCTTTTGTCCAGAAACAACCAGAAATGTCAAGTAACAACTTGTGAAGAGCTTTGAAAACCTGAAGTGTTTGTGAGTGGAACTAGTAATACTTCTACATTATTCATATTTTAAATTGTATTACACCATGTATGTGGGTGCAGAGGACCAGACAGGTTGGGTGCAGTTGGAAAGGGTATAAGCGCTAGGATATATGATCTTGTTTAAATTAACCTATTGTCTATTATCTATGATGTAGTGATGTTCTCACGCTTTTTGATGTGGGGCAGTGAAAATTATAAGAAATCTGGGTATCTTTGAGAGAAAGAATGTGGATCCAAAGCTCTCTCTCTTTTGGCTGGATAGGAAAAAAAATAAACATTTGAATATTAATAATACTTGTATAACCCAGGTTTTCCAATCCAAGTTTCTGTAAATGCTCCTCTAAGTGCTATGAACCTAGTGAGCTTTGGGGCTGGGGACACAGAATGCAGTTTGTAAGTCAGAATTCTGATCATAGAATTTGCATTGAATGGGAGGGTTATAGACTTGCATTGGATGGGAGGGTAATGTAACTATTACATCACAAGGGGGCAGAGTTATGATCCTGTTTAATCAGGTTAATCTCCTTTCTTGCTACTGGTACTGGTTCTGCCCACTATGATACACAGGAGCCAGTAAGAGAGCAGAGGAGTATCTTATGACATTATCATGCAGGCTTTGGCCACAGTTGCAAAGTGAGACTGGCTGGAAGATTTTGGACGATGTTGCATCATGGGAAATATTCACAAAAATGGAGCCAGGAGATAAACACTTCATTTTATTTTTCTTAATTCAATCATATTTTTTTTAAAACAGTGGCATATGATTTATATGTGTGTATGTTTTAAATGACCAAGTTATGTAGCTACATCTTATGTAAGTGGTAGTGTCCCTTTAAGACACAGGATTCGAATCTGTCTAGTTGGTTAAATAAGGGAATATTCAAAATTGTGGAACTCTATGACAACTTTGAGATCTGGTCTTCCCTCTGCTTCAGAAAAAAATTGAGTAATATCCTAAAAGATTCTCCACTCTATATGATTCTAACTGGAATGCACACTAAATTGTTCACAAAACAACAGATATATAATGAAAAATACTTTCCAAATGACAGCAGGGTACTCCTTCAAGGACTCCTCAGATCCCACAAAACAGACGAAAATAAAATGCTGGACTTGCTTGTCTCAGAAAAAGACTCGTGGACATGTGGGGGAAAAAGGAGCAGGAAAATAGCATAAGCATCAGTTTAAACACTATATATGCATGCCTTTATTAATAAAAGTACAGTAAAATATTGCACTGAGCATAACTCAAAGTGGTAAATGAGCATAAGTGGAATTGCCAGTGGCAACACAGGAAAACCAGATAGCACGTGGAGATAGGTATGCAGATGGTACTGAAGCAATCCCTGGAAGAGTATCCTTAACGTGAAAGTGCCAAACAGAGATCATGTAGCAGCAAACAATAGAATATAAAAGAAAATATTGCACTTCACCCTCTTCAACATGGTTTGTCTTAAAAGTATGACTTCATCAGGAAGTTAGGTGCAAGTGCTTACTAAATTAAAAAATAAAAACCATTGTTAAATGGCAGGAGGACATGGAAAGGGTCTTCCCTCTCCACCCCTGGTTGAAATCCTTTGACATGTTAAAGAAATCCATACTCTATATGAGTATTCAGGCGTTATTCATGAAACTACTCCACAGATGGTACCTGGTCCCTGTAAATTCCAAGAAACTTCCGCCAATATTTGTTGGTGGTGTAATAAGGAAGAAGGTACTCTTAAACATATTTGAGTTGTATTACAAGACACTGGAGAAAAGCACTAACTCCAAGCATGAGGGAGATCAAATTTCTCCGATTTTATACTGAGTTGGACTATTTTCTTACTACTGCTTTATATGATTACTCTGCACCTGGCTTGGCTCAAATGGACAGGGTACAGGATGTCCTTTACTGTGGGTACCTCCATACTTGGGTTTATTAGAATATCTAAGTAATCCCTTTAACCTTTGGGAGCCTAAAAATCACCATTTTCACTCTATTGAGCAGGAAAACTGCTAAACATTTCAATTCACAAACTTGGCTCACAGCAACCTCATGACTTCAGGTGCCCAGTACTGTCTATTTAACTATTTATTATAGAGATGGTTATGCTCTGTTCTGTATTATTGTGTGGACTTCCCTTAGGATATCCTAGTTACTGCAAATTGGCAGGACACAAAGACGGTTAATACAGATTGCAGCAACACAAATGTTGGTATCTTACTATTGATAGATTAAGCGACTAATCATAATCGTCTCTTGGGATTATTATACTCTATTTAATATAAATGTTTTCTCTCTTAGCGTCCTAAGAGAGAGAAAGAGAAGGATAGGGGAAAGAATACAAACCCAGAAAAGCCAAAAACAATACCTATAACTCAAAAATTCTGCCAGATACACAGGAGAAACCAGGAAAATTGCTTCCAATGTACTCTCCAAACTCAGAAAAGGATTTCCCACAGTTAAACCCCAGGTCTACCTGTCATAATGCTGCTCTATATTCTAAAAAAAAAGATACTGAAGACAACTCAGGGACATAAGAAATTAAATATTGGCTACTACTGGATCTCTGTCCATTCATGAGAAAGCTTTAGCTAAAGTTTAAGAGGATACAGAAAACTAACAGATGGCTAGAACACAATTGAGAAACACAATCAAAATAATAGAAGACAAGCTAGCAGACTCAGAAGATCATTTGAGGAGGAAGAACATCAACATTAGAGGGATCTCTGAAATAATCTCTCAGGATCAATTGTCAGCCTATCTAGAGAAACTGTTTGCATCACTAGTCCCTGCTCAGCCTCTGGGAGCAGACGAACTGGAACATTTCCATCTCTTTAGAAACCTAAGAGACGGTATTGGTCATTTCAATAATTTCTCCATAAAATATCTCCTAATAAAATCAGACACCGAGAAATGCAAGAACTTGCTAGGATCAATCTTTTCAACCGGGCAAGCAAGGAGGACGTTTGCAGATCTCACCTTGATTTTAAGGAACAGTGAAATCAAATATAAATTGACTTTTCCCACAGCTCTACTGATTACATATGGAATAAAAATTAAGAGATTAAAGATCCTGAGCTACTAGGAGATAAGCTGAACAATGGGGAACAGTTAGCCTAATGCGATTAAAGGGAGGTTCAGATGTTGTTGGAGTGCGCTGATCTTTGGATTTTGTATAACTATTTGGTCTCAGCAGCACCTTCTTATAATATATGCTAGTTTAGGTGAGTGCATTACTTTTGGATTTGTTTGTATAGTAGAGACTTTGACCAGGCCTCTGGTTTAGCACCCCTCCCCATCACAGGTGTTCTGCAAGTGGAGTCCAGACCTATAAATTGGAGGAGAGTCTTTGTTTTGTAGAATAGGAAGGCCTGTTTGGTCCCTGGTAAGAAATACACATAAAGAGATTAAGCCCCATAAGCAACAGTATTTAGTGTTAGGACCCACCATATTGGAGTACTTTGACATAGTGGTGGGCTAAGCAAAATATGGCCATATATGTGACCAAATATCCAATTTTGTTATCCTAGAAAGGTGTTTTTAAGTACCTTTAATGAAATCTATAGCTTTAAGAGTTTTTCTCCTACCTGTTCTGATGTGAGTATGAGTATATTTATTTGTTTCCTCTTTTCTTTTTTCCTTCCTCTTTTAACTTTCTTTCACATTACTTAATCTGAAATGTATGTATCAGCAATATAAATAAAACTTTACTAATCAACGTAAGGGCTGTATGCTACTTGAGTTTATTTTTCAACTAGCACCCAGTCCTCCCATCCTCCTTTGGATTAGGCGATCTATATGTTTGTGATGTGATAATTCCCATGTAACAGTGGTTTACTACAAAGTTTCATTTAGTTAAGGTTTTTTAGTGGGGCTCAATTTGAACATGAACAGCAATCATAACAATAGGGCATATCATCTTTCCGTCATGTTAACATGCCTTCTAATTTAATAGAAAAGTGTTTTATTGTTTTGAAAGGATCTACAATGCAAATAAAAAACCCGCCAAGCTACTTGGGTTTTATGTTTTCAAACAGCACTCAGTCCTCTCATTTCTTGTGGATTAGGTGATGTGTGTGTATGTGATGTGATAACGCCCATGTAATAATGGCTGACAAAGTTTCATTAAGTTAAGGATACTTGGGGGGTGTGGCTAGCGCTTAATGAGGAAAGCAGTTTAAATTTGTACCTTCCGCTCCAAGTCACCTAAGCACCTGCACACCATCTGAAAACTTATTTACAAACATAGGGAAACTGCACAAAAAACACTCCCCCAATGCAAAAGAAAGGTGAAACACATTAAACTGAGCACTGCGGGCTCCATTAACAACTTTTTTTTTTTTTACTGGGCTCAGACCTTCCTTTCACAATGCACACTATTTATAACCTAATTGTTTAATACTCATAGGTTTTTCTGTGCTTCAGGTCTTTAAGGAAAATTGTCATCAATGCCCTTGTATGTTTAAATAACTTTTAAAATGTTTGTATATTGGACATAATTTTTTATAAAGTATAAGAACCTATCCTATTCTCTAAACTCCTCTGGGACTTCACTCAATTTAGTCTTTTCCATTATCTATCGTCCTCCTTCCCTCTTACGCTCACCATTCATTTTATCTTGTATATACTGAGAGGTTAAGACTACATTGCTTCTCTTTATCAAAATCAGTAAATTGAGCGAAAAAAAAAAAGAACAAGATCACAATTCCAAAAAAAGTTACAAATTACAGACGGAAAAAAAGAAATACGAAGGAAAGAGGAGAAGTGGCAAAGAAGAAGGAGAGGTAGAAAAAGAGGGAAGAGCTGGGGAAGACTCCATATAATGACAATGTTTCTCACTCATTGTGCCCCGTAGGGAATCAAAGTTGGATCAGTCTATTTTGATCTATCGTTATTTAAGAATATTATCCTACTATTCCCTACCCCGTTTGGTTTTCAAAAATGTCAGATATTTTCATACATTTCTAATGAGCCTATTCTTCCATAGTGCAACTTTCCATTATTAAATTTATTTAAATCAATTGATTTATTTCTATTTGAAAGGGTATTTGTTGTGTTTTCCACTTCCTGGCAATCAATGTTTTGACTGCTATATTAATACCTGCCCAATGATAATTTTTTTATTATGTGGTATTCCACCAAGGAGTATGTGTAGAATTGCTATCTCTGGTTCCATTTGGTGGTCTATATTAGTTTTTTGCTTGATTAGCTTAAATACCCATGTCCACAGTTCTATGAGGCTTGGGCATGTCCACCATACATGTAGCATTGTCCCTTCTTGTTTACATCCTCTCCAGCAGTTTTTTTTACCTACGTTAGGGTATATACGAGATAATTTTCAGGGAACTAAATACCATTGGTATAGTAACTTTCTTGCCAGTTCTAAGTGGTTTGTACAGTGGGAGAAAATGCAGGGATCTGCCAGTGCTTGTTTCCACTGATCTCCTTGTAGTACTTTCACCATTTCCCTCTCCCAGCTTCGAATATAGGGGGATTTATCTAATGTGTATTGTTCCTGGAGTGTTTCATAACATAATGATATTTTTTTTGTTTTTTAATTGTGTCCATACATATATGAATTATTTTCAACTTTGATTCTGTTATCCTGTCTGTCAGTACGCTATGTTTTTGGAACAGATGTCTAATCTGTAAATATCTATAGAACTAATTTCTTGGTAGATTAAATTCCTCTTTTAATTCCACAAATTATTTAATATTGCCTTTTTCTTATTTTAATTGATTTATTTTATATATCCCTACTCTTTCCCATCTCCTTAGGTCTAATTGAGGAACTAGAAGCTCAAAACTACCAATAGGTGTTGCTATGGTCAAATTGAGGAGTTCCTTTTCCTTTCTGCTATAGTAATTCCATATCTTAATGGATTGGTCTATGCTATCGAGGGCAGTTTCCCCCATAATCTATGAGGACTTACTTTTGAGTCCTCCATGTCCACCCAGGCTATTAATCCTGGGGAGCATGAAGGAGTACCACTTGTGCCATGTTTGAGGCATAATAATAATTCATTATATTAGGAATTCCTATTCCTCCTCGCCTCCTAGATTGCATCAGCCATCTATTTGCTACCCTATTCTTTTGATTAATATGTATATATTTGGTAATATGAGTTTGTATTTCCTGTAGTATTATTCTGGGGATTTCCATTGGTATAGATCTAAATATATATAAAAGCTTTGGGAGGATCATCATCTTTATTGCCACTACCCTTCCCAACCATGTATGATATGTGTATTCTAGACCAATTCAGCATGTCTTGTTTTAAACTTTTCCATTTTATCAGTAAATTTTTCTTTAACATGTTTTGTGGATTAGCTGTTAAATTAATTCCTAGGTACATAATATTCCCTTTTCTACACTCAAATTTATATTTGTTTTTTAATTCCTCAACCGTCTCTTCTGGGAAGCCTATAGGCATTGCTTGTGTTTTTGATAGATTGATCTTATGGTAAGTTACTTGACTATATTGGCTTAAGAGGTCCCACAAAGCAGGTAATGCAGTTATGGGGTCAGACATTACAGCTAAAATATTATCTGCGAAAAGTCCCATCTTAACTTCTATGAACGGAGAGAATTTGTAACATTGAATATTTGAATGCTCTCTAATCAATACTTGTTGTATTAATTTAATTTAGCTAGATTTACACCCTCTCAAATTCAAGTTGTCTAATTGGGATTCCAAATATTCCAGACTTATAGTAGAAGGCACGTTGTCTCTGGCTATTTTTAATATATTCTTTATTTTAGCCCATTCTGGCATTAGTTGTTTATGTACCAGGGCTGGGGATTTAATTAATTTGTCACGTGTCTGCCAGATTAAACTATTTAAGTCTTTTAGGTCACATGCTGTGGCTTCAATGGTATACCAGCCTTCTTCTCTATTTTTCTTTACTTGAATCGCATGTACATGACATAATCTAGTGGCTTGATATATCCTCTTAATGTCTGGAAAATTTAGGCCTCCTCTATCTAACCTTTAGGAAAGCATTTTGTTTCCTTCTCGGTTTCTTGCCTCTCCAAATGAAGTTACCCATACTGCTCTGGAATATATCCAGCCAGGGTTGTGGAACACTAAGGGGAACCATTCGCAATAAATATAGCCATTTTGGAACAAGATAAGAATTCACTGCATGATCTCGTATATGTGCCAATTGGTTCTGGGGAGTGGTGTAAGAGTGATGCCAATGGGGTGCCTGCAAAATTCGGGTCTGAGACCGATTTAATAGTTTCTATGACTACCGTCCATAATGGAGTAAGGAGAGGACATGTCCACCATATGTGGAGGAATGTCCCCCTGGAGGAGCGACACCTCCAACATGTATCAGTATGAGTGGGAAAAAGTCACTTGAGAGTGACTATCCAGTTAAGAGTTTATATGAGTTTTCTTGAGTATGGGCTGAGATAGAGCATTTGTGTGTGAGAGTGGACATTTTTGTCCATTGTTTATCTGTGAACATGCAATCACAATCAATTTCCCATTGTCTTGTATAATATGGTTTGGTGGGTGTTTGGAGTTGTTTCAGTATGTTATATATGGTGGATATAAGCCTCTTGAGCACCTGGGGCACTGCGCAAAGGGCCTCATATGCTGTAAGAGTGGGTGGGTATTGTCTGTTTTCTTTAAATCTTCGAGGTATTGTGTTTGAGTTGTTCATAAGTGAAACATTGAGCAGGAGTAGGAATAGTGTCGACATAAAAAGCCGCAATTGGTTTAATAGCATTGTCTTTCATGATATGGCCTAATCTAGGGTATAGTATGTCAGTGTGGAGCATAGGTTTCAACACTTATGGAGAATAACCAGGTGGAAAATCATTATTATATATCAGTGATGTGAGTGGTGAAGGAGAGTTTACAAGGCCGCCCAGACTGCTAGTATGTGCCCATTGTCTAAGCGTGGGTGGGGTTGTCGGGTGATGTGCGGAAATGGTAATTTTCTGAGTATGTGGGATACAACCCGCTGAGGGTATGGGGACCATTATGTTTCTTTGTTCAAGAGAGATCCAATATTTATCGGCAGGACCTGACCATTCTGCAATGCGGGCAAGATGGGTAGCTTTATGGTAATCTTCAATGTCCGGTAGAGCCATACCCCCCAAGTGTTTGGGTCTGGTGAGGTAGGAGTAGCCTAATCGGGGAGTTTTTTTTTTCCATATAAACTTAGTTATATCTCTCTTAAGCTCTATGAAAAATTGTTTAGGGATCTGTATAGGGAGAGTCTGAAGAAGATACAGTTATCTGGGGAGGATATTCATTTTTATGGCACCTGCGCGACCAAACCATGAGAGATTTTGTTTGTTTCTAATGCGTCGTGTAAGTGTAGTGTAATTGAGTGTGTATAGATCAGTGATGTTTTTGTAAATAGTAATTCACAGGTATTTGATAGTGTCACGTGCCCAGGGGAACGGGTACGTAGTTTGTATAGTAGTGACCATATTGGGGGGAATAGTAAGATTTAGTATTTCTGATTTGGTTAAATTAGCCTTGAAGTCAGAGTGAGAGGAGTAAAGGGCCATTTTGTGCATAATATGGGGCAACAATTCTAGGGGGTTAGTAACAAAGAATATTATATCATCCGCAAAAGCAGCTACCTTATAGTGTCTCGGACCTATTTGTATACCCTGTATATGCTGATTATGTTGAATGGCATGTAAAAAGGGTTCCATAGATAACACAAACAATAGAGGGGAAAGGGGGCATCCCTGCCGAGTGCCGTTTGACAGGTTGAATGGATCGGATAGAGTACCGTATACCCTAATACGGGCCTGTGGGCGATGGAATAGAGTCTGGATCCATTGGAGCATGGATGGGCCCAGTCCCAATTTAGTGAGCACAGTTTGTAAAAATAACCAATTCACCCTGTCGAATGCTTTTTCAGCATCGATTGACAAGAGTAGGGTTGGTGTAGGGGATGCGTGGGCATAGTGAATTAGGTTAATTAATTTTGTGGTATTGTCCCTAGCCTCTCTCCCGGGGACAAACCCCACCTGGTCTTGATGGACGCAGTCTGGTAAAACGTCTCGCAGTCTAGTGGCCAGTATTTTGGCAAAAAGTGTTGTGTAGTTGTTAAGGAGGGAAATGGGTCTATAGTTTGAGCATTCCGTGTGGTCTCTACCGGGTTTTGGAATTATAGTGATGTGTGCTTCTTGGGCTTGTGCTGGGAGAAACCCAGACGTGGATAGAGAATTGAAAGTAGTCACAAATTGTGGGATCAAAGTGGGCGCAAAAGTTTTATAATATGGCAGTGTAAGGGCCAGGGCTTTTGCCCGTGGGCGAGGATTTTAGCGCAGTACCTACTTCAAGCTCAGTGATTGGAGCTTCCAATGCCTGAATCGTTTCTGCTGTCAGGACAGTGGGGAAATTTGTTTCGAGATAGGTTAGGAGGCCAGTCGGAAGCTGAGATGTGTCGTAGTGTGTGGGCCCGTGTAGGTTATATAATTGTTCGTAGTATGTTGGGAAAGTGGATGCTATGTGAGAGGTCTCAGTCGCCACTCCCTTGGATGATGTCTTAATATATGGTATAAAGGTGGTAGATAGTTTGGTGCGGAGGGCTTTGGCTAATGGACGCCCCGGCTTATTTCCAAATTCGTGGATTCTACTTTTTAAGATATGATGCGCTCTTTGGGACAATGTCGTGCAGATAGATGCTAGTTTGGATCTAAGGGTGAGCAGACTTTGGTACATAGATGGGGATAGGGACAGTTTGTGTCTGTTTTCAATATAGGCTATTTGGGCCAAAAGATCTGTCAGAGCCCGTGATTTGGATTTTTTCTCATAAGAGGCTATGTTTATGAGGTGTCCGCGGATAACCGCTTTGTGAGCCTCCCAGATTGTGGGTTGAGATACCTCTGGCGAAGCATTTTCCTTAAAGTAGTTCTGGAGCACCGTGGTTAGGGTTGCAACATGTGCCTTGTTTTTCAGAAGAGATTCATTAATCTTCCAGTTGGGGGCTCGTGTTGGTAGGGAGGGAATTGAGAGTTTTATCAGTGAATGAGCGTGGTCACTCCATGTTATGTGCCCGAAATCAGAATGGGTGAGGAGATGGAGATGCCTATGGGAAATGGTGATATAATCAATTCTAGAATATTTATTGTGAGTGGCAGAGTAGAAGGTATAGTCTTTCACTGATGGGTGTTGTATACGCTACGTGTCTATGTGTTGGTGTTTATGTAGCATGGATTTTACCTTTTTGATGAGAAAGTATCGGATGTGAGCCGCCCCGGTGGAAGAGTCCAGGAGAGGGTCCAAGGTCATATTAAAATCACTTCCCAGAATTGAGATTCCTTCTGAAAAAGACGAGAATTTGTCAATGATGTGACATAGAAATGAACTCTGTTTGGAATTCGGAGCATAAAGTGTAGCTATGGTGATACGGTCATTTCCCAAGGTTCCCTTAATAAATACTGCTCTCCCTTCATTGTCACTCCAGGTATCTGTAATGACAAGGGGAAATGAGAATGGCAATGCCCTTAGACCTAGAAAATGGGGAATGGGAGAAGTACATTGTGTTAAAGTGCTTATCAAATATTTTTGGTACTTTATTTCTCTGGAAATGAGTTTCCTGAATTAGGGCTATGTTGGCCTTAAGACTTCGAAGGTCACCAGACTGTTTGGGATTAGCCATCAGCTTAGGTGGGTGGGTAGCCTGGTATCATTGAGATGCAGTTACGCAAAAATGAGGAGTCATTGGGATAACTATGTGGTAAGCATAGGATTGATGTCTGACGAATGGAGTCATTGGTGTATGACAGCTTTAGAAAAACTATGACAAAACAACAACGATAAGAACATAAACAACTGTACAATGGTAAGGAGTCTATTACGCAAGGGTGGGGAACCCTTGGTCCAAAAAGGCCCACAAGGAACTCCACCACCTGTGTTCAAAACAGCAGACTCCGGGGGGAGGAAGAGGACATGATCTCTCCCTGGTAGAAAATCAAAAAGAGATCAGTGTCCACTCCTGGTGGCGGTTCTAGATAAGAGTAGATGTGAGCATAAAGAATATAAGAATACAAAATAGGGATTAGCATGAGGTCAATAAGAAAGTGTGCCGCATAAGCGGTAGTGGAGTAGTATTGAAGAGGAAATTGTAAGATAAGTCAAATGGAAGAGAAATAGCTTATAACATTGATCAGAGACCGTCAGGTTGCAATAAGAAGTAAAAAATGAAAAATAAAAATAAAAGATATGCAGCTCCTTGGGCAGAGGGTCCATTCTTCAGCCTCTAGCAGTGAGGCCTGTCGGGTCTGGTTCATGAGTCTATTGAATGGGATATGTGTTATAAATGGTCCGTGGAGTATACAAAAAGAAGAAACTGGTTAACCCCTTTCTTGGGCATTTATGTAGTGTACCAGTCATGCGATCGTTGTGGTGTTTCTGCATGGATATCAGGTCTTGGGACTCGTGGGCCTGCTGTGTTACATCATTTGCGTTGTGGCCTTGACAGCCATGGTTGGTTATGTAAGGCAGATGCAAGGGAACCCATTTGGTTTGGCGTCGGCCAGTCCGGGAGTTGCACTTGTGCAATACCTAGTCCTGAGCAGAATCTTTCCAAGTCTGTAGGGTTCGTGACCGAAAATGTGACCCCGTTGCGTCTTCCCGATAAACTTAATGGATATCCCCAGCTATGTAGGATACCTTCCTTCCATAGCGCCTCAGTCAAAGGCTGGAGGGCCTTTCTGGCCTGCAGTGTCAGCCATCCCACATCTGGTAGTATGAAATATTGCTTTCCCTGGTATAAGAGGCCTTCGGAGGTTCTGGCTTTAGTGAGCACCTCCTCTTTTTGTGTGTAGTAGTGAAAACAACAGATCAAGTCTCTGGGATTCGACGTCGGTGGGCCCTTAGGCCTCAGAGCTCTATGAGCCCTGTCTAATACAATGTCCTTAGTGTAATCAGAGCTTAGGACTGTGTGGAACACCTCTTGCAGTAGGGCTGCTGGGTTTTCATCTGGCTGGCCTTCAGGGATACCCCGGATCCGTAGGTTGCATCTCCGCCCCCTGTTGTCAAGGTCCATAATCTGGGTAAGGAGGAAGCCTGTGGTTAAGGCTTGTGACCGCACGCGGTCTTCTAGGACCAAGATTGTTCCCCCAATCTTTAAAATGTCCTCCTCCACAGAGGTCCGTTTTGACTTCTGTTAGTTCTTCCTTTATGATCTTCTTCAGCTGGGCCATTAAGTCGGTCTGATTTATTTTCAGCTGTGAGAGAAGATGGGATGACAAAGATTGTAAATCTCCTCGTGTGAGGGGTGCTTGTGCTTCTTCAGCTTCTTCCTCCATTTGTGCTTCTGAATTATCTGAAGATTCGTCTTCGAGGTGAGTGGGAGTTGGAGCGGGCGCCATTTTAGATTTTCCCGAAGCGGGTGGTTGTGATTGATAAATAAAGTCTTTAAGGGACGGATACCCTCCAGATTTCTTTCCCACGGTGCAGGAGGGCGTTGGAGGGACACTTTTCTGCTTTTTCCCCATTTCGCTGCAAGTTTAATCGCTCTGTTTATCGAGTGTTTAAGCCGCCAGGCAGGAGCTTGCACAATTCACGTCCAGCAACATCCGACGCCCCCTGCACACCCAACTTTACCACTAACAGGGAGTCGCCAATTGCATAGCTAAATCCCCACCTTTTGTAATGACAGACACATGGGGCAATAATGATCGGAGAGCAATCTTTATAAAGGGCTACATAGGCAATGAATGAATTACATTTGCCTGCATATACTCACCCAATGTTTGCTGACACTTGTTTCTCTGTGCTATACTTAAAGACTTAGACCGCTTCATGGAGGGCATTGTTCTACTTAGGGTAGACTTCAACATAGTAATGGAGTCCTTGAGTGGGCCACCTGTCCTTAGCAGATACAACTCCAAAAAGGTAAAAACGGCCCACTAGAGCACTCAGCAGGCTGATGGCTGGTGCATACATCATAACACTACCAAAGATTTCACTTTTTTCTCATCACCTCACAATAGGTATTCCAGAATATAACATATTTTTATCTCACACTGACACCTCCACCTCCTTACCACAACAAGGGAATATAACGTGGAGTGACCATGAACCTGTACACCTATCTATGGTCATACCCTCTCTCACTCCATGGAAAGCCAATTGGTGACTAAATGAGACACTCTTCAAGGACAAAATTACTATTCAGACATTGACTACCTCTTTAACTAACTATTTTTCTTACAATGATTCCCCTGATATTACCCCTCCACGCCTGTGTATGATAAAATTAATCATCACCAAATGTGTGTGAAACTCTAGTGTTCCAGATCTGAGATACCAATATTTAATTAGGCATAAAGACCATGGGGGACTTGGCCTCTCTGACATAGAAACCTACTACAAAGCCACAGCATTGGCCAGAGTTGTTGAGTGGACTATCCCAGCTGCAAAAGTTTGGATATCAACAAAAGGGTCGCTCACAGTACCAATCCCCACCGCAACATGTATAGACCCTACCCAAAACAGTGTGATAGACACTGGACACCCCACAGTCAACCCCACTAATGCACTTTGGAAACAGCTAGCCACAAAAACAGAACTGTTGAGCAGACCTTTCCAAATGATGTCTCGTATAGCTAATGCAGATTTCCCACCTGGACTCTCATGTGCAACTGTATAAAAAATGTTTGCAGAGGAGGTACGCTAGACTGGGTCACCTCCTATCATACGGTAGACTTAAACCCCTAACAGACATCAAAGGCACAACATCCAATACTCACCATGACCAATATCTTTACCTACAGTTGAAATAATTTTGGGTCTAATCAAATTCAGCCTAGAGATACCCTTTTTATATCACGTTACTAAGGGGTTAATTTGATAGATATTTGGTCAGTAAGAGTTTGTTTGTATACTGCAATTTTACTGTGTTTTTGGGGTAACTTAAGATGCCCATACGTCTTAGTGGTGGCAGCTTTTTGTTCTTTTAGCTAGGAGTTTTGAGGGTGACTGTTGGGGGGTTGTGGTGGGTGCTTTGTGCCCTGTGGGGAACGTGACGTTTAGCGGCGTAACTATAAACCACAGGGCCCCGGAGCAAAAATTGCCCCGGGGCTCCCCGACCCCACCATGCAACTCCACCCCAGAAATGCAACTTACATGCCTCCCGACTGTTCCGCGTTGTGCCTGACCTTGTCTTATATCTAGGATAGCCCCTTATACCTATCCCATGCGTGGTGAAACTCCTTCACTGTATTAACTTTACCACTACTGCTGGAAGACTATTCCATACATCCACTACCCTCTCAGTAACGTAATACTTTTATTAGTCCCTGGCCTTGTCTTATATCTAGAATAGCCTTATACCTATCCCATGCCTGCTTAAACTCCTTCGCTGTATTAACCTTTACCACTTCTGTTGGAAAACTTTACCACTTATGTTTTTACCTTCTTTTGGATCAAAACACTGAAATGATAGGTAGAAGGGTTGAACTTGATGGACTTGTGTCTTTTTTCAACCTAAATTACTATGTTACTATTACTATGCATCCTCTACCCTCTCTGTAAAGTAATATGTTCATTAGTCCCTGACCTTATCTTATATATCGGATAGCTTTATGCCTATCCCATGCATGCTTAAACTCATTCACTATATTATAAAAAATATATAAAACTGGAGCACTAGAAGCAATAAGTGTATAGAAATAAAAACAAAATATATAGAACAATACAAAAATACTTAAATGCAGACATGTTTCTTGAATTTGAAGAGTCTTCTTTTTGGGAACAGGTCTCAGGCAGTGAGATATGAATATATGCGAAAAAAATCAGGAAAATAGTGCATATTATCTATAGCATCTATAGTCATATTTTGGCCATTTGCCTGTGTTATTTTGCCCATTTACCAGTTATTTGCCCACTTGCCAGTGTTATTTTGCACATTTGCCAGTATTATTTTGCCCATTTACCAATTATTGGCCCATTTGTCAGTTATGTGCCCATTTGCCAGTTATGTGCCCATTTGCCAGTTATTTGCCCATTTGTCAGTATTATTTTGCATATTTGCCCATTTAGGCAGAGCAGGAAATAGAACAAATAGACAGATATGAGATTCTAAAACTTAAATCCAAAAAAGATGGACAGACAACGACAGAATATGGAGCGTCCTTTATCTCAGAATATAATACAGCGGCCCCTCAGATCAAAAGGATTTTATACCAGCACTGGAATGTAATCCAGGGAGATGAAATGTTGGCCCCTCTAGTACAAAATAAACCCACAGTTATTTTCAAAAAAGCCCCGAATCTAAAATCCACACTTGCTCCAAGTGTTATTAAGACAGTTCCTAAAACAAGTGGGTCAAGTTGGCTCATAAATAATAAAACCAATGGATTTTATAAATGCGGAAACTGCAAAGCCTGCACACACCACACCAAGCCAGAAAAAGGATAGAGTTTAAATCTGAAAGTACTGGCAAAGAATACAAAGTAAAAAGTTTTATCAACTGTAACACCACCTATGTTTTAAAAAAACATTTTTTATTACTACCATTATCCCTGGTAAATTTATTCCATTAGATATAACTAACAACAGAGATAGGGTTGTATTTATTTATATTTATTTCATTTTTTAGATGTTATATGTTGTCTTTTTTCATCAGAATATGTATGTATAGTTTTCATTTAAAAGACTACTGGCACTTTAAGAGAACCACTCTTTCTGTATTAACTACATAAAAATGGGTTTCTCATAAGTTATAGATCTCAAATTTACTATTGCAGACTATTGTATTCATCTACATTGACTATTTAAAATTATACTTTTCTTATGAAACATTTACACAAATTATATGCATTGCAATGTGTTGTATAGTTTTAATTGAAAAGATTGCTGGTTCTGTAAGAAAACCATTCGTTGTTATCTTTTTCATTTTCTTTTCGTATTAACTATAAACTAATTGGTTTCTCACACACTGTATATCCGAAATGAAATAGGACACACAACGAGACTGATTTTCGGATTAGACATTTCGTATGTAGCCTATATACGAATTACATACGAATTGAAGAAACGTATATAAGTGAGATCTCCTCCAGACTGTGACATTCCCCTGAGGAAGTCCTTTTTTCGGACGAAACGCGTTGGGTGAATTTCTGAACCAAACGAGCCACCATACCAGCCGAGTTGTGCATTTTCTACCATACCCGGAAGTCTAGACCAGCCCCGAGGAGCACGGATTGCTGCCCGTTTCGTTGAATTACATTGTGGATTGATTCCACAAAGGTTCTTTTTAACTTTTATGTGTTGTCCATACTTGTTTTTACATCGTTTGGAAGTGGAATAAAGCCTGTTTTTTCACCTTACCTGGATTAAGAGTCAGTGGAAGAACTCCCTAAAAATCAAGGCAGCGATCCCTTGCAGAGGGGCAAGTATTACACTGCACATGCTGTTTATATGCTCCTAGTTTATTAGGGGCTGCACTTGTGAGTCGTTTTCCTGCAGTCATTTTTCTGGTTTTGCTGTGTTTTTTCAGTACATATTGCACTATTTGTATGCATTTTTACAGGTGTTCTCCATACCAGAAAGCTTCATTTTATTAAGTATACATATATTTTGCATATACCTTTGTAATTTTAAGTTTTTTTGCACAGAATCCTCCTTTGATAATAAGTACCTGAAGCATTGTATTATTTCACATGTATGTGTCACCTCAAGGGTCACTTGTTTTCATATTTTCGTTTATATTCACTTTGACTTTGTCCAGTGTCTATGCACTGTGCGCCAGATTTTATCCTTTTTTGCTCATTTCTCACGCAGTTTTGAAGCTATCTGTTTGTTTTTAAGTCTGGCTGCCGGTACTTAGTGGACACCTTGTATATCAGTATTTAGATATCACCTTTAGCACTATTTTTGCTCGTCCTTTTTTCTCGCCACACATTCTATTTGCCCATTTGTCAGTTATGTGCCCATTTGCCAATTATTTGTCCATTTGTTAGTTATGTGCCCATTTGCCAGTTATATGCCCCTTTGCAGATTGTGCCCATTTGCTTGTTATTTGCCTATTTGCCAGTATTAATTTGCCCATTTGCCTGTTATTTGCCCATTTGCCAGTTATGTGCCCATTTGTCCATTATGTGCCCATTTGCCAGTGTTATTTTTCCCATTTGGCAGTTATTTGCCCATTTACCAGTGTTATTTTGCCCATTTGACAGCTATTTGCCCATTTTCCAGTTATTGTCCCATTTGCCAGTATTATTTTGCCCATTTGCCAGTTATTTGCCCATTGCCAGTTATGTGTCAATTTGCCCGTTAGGTGCCCATTTGCCAATGTTATTTTGCCCATTTGCCAGTATTATTTTGCCCAGTTGGCAATTATTTGCCCATTTGTCAGTTATGTGCCCATTTGCCAGTTATGGGCCCATTTGCCAGTTATGGACCCATTTGCCAGTATTATTTTGCCCATTTGCCAATTATTTGTCCATTTGTCAGTGATGTGCCCATTTGCCAGTTATGTGTCCATTTGCCAGTTATTTGCTCATTTGCCAATTGTGACCATTTGCTGGTTATGTGCCAGACAAGGCACAAGATTGCACTGAGAACTCATAAGGGATCTATCTCAACAAGGGTCCAAGAAAACTTGTTTAAAATATTTACCAGATGGTACAAGGTACCTTCTCTTTTGCACTGCCTCTTTCCTAGTGTTTAAGATCTGTGTTTGAGGTGCCTGGTGCAGAGGGGAGATTTCATGCACATCTGGTAGAGATGCCCTCTTATTCGCCCATTCTGGGAGAGAGTGGTCAACACGATTAAAACACTTGCCAACCAAGACTTCCCCTTTGCCCCCATGACCTGTTTTCTTCGCCACACTTCACTGCCAATCAACAAATACAAAAATCGCTCACAGGGCAGGGGATCCCAACACACGAACAAGTTTTGGGTTTTCTTGGGTAGACTTTATATCTGATGATAAAGGACGTTCTGCCCTCCAAAAATATGACGCATGATATTCTTACCAGACTGTGTATCTCAACCACAGCGTGGACGGTACCCTCCCTTTCTCTATGATCCCATGTTATTGATGTATTATCTCTTCTTCTGACTCTTGCGTAATTATGCCGCACTTATCTTCTCCTGGTTAAATCACTCCAATGCATTATTACACATACTTACTATACATGTGATATATACCCTGTATTTGTAAATGATGTTGCCACATTTTTATTATGTATCTCATTTGCACATAATAACCATGACATGTATACATATACAAAATCTGATTGTACTCGTTGTTCTGCTCTTTATATATTTTTTAATAAAATACTTTTGTACAAAAAAAAGTTAAGGATACTTATCTTACTAATCCACGTTAGCGGGGTTTAATTTGTCAACAATACAGGCTTATGTCTAAGTCTTATTAATTTAAGGACTCCTAACTCATTAATCCAAGTTAGATGGGTGCAAATTGCATGTGCATATTGGTGAGAGAAAGTTATCCTTTTTTTCTTCACTTTCTTGCACAGTATTTAATTTGAATACAATGCTATGTACCAATAATGTAAATAGAAAGCCCGCAAATCAAGGTTAGGGCTGCACGCCATGACGGGACTTTCCTTCACTGGGGTTCTGGGAAAGAATTAATGGCCTACCTCCTCCATAGAGATTGTGGGCCCTGGCTTTGAAAAGGGGTTTTGTATATTGGTTTATGTCTAAGGCATAACAGGCACTCCCTGTGTGCTGCCTAGGTGTGATTTCCCATCTTAAACTGATGATTAGGTATGCATACAAGTGTTGTATTTTGTGATCCATCCATTGTTCTGTGTTAATTGAATTTACTGTTAAACTAATTAGTGTGTGTTATTGTATATCTGTAACAGGTCTGGTTAATTGCTGTATAGTTCCTGTTGTGTTGAATGTTAATATGTGGGTTGAGTTATGTTAATTTAATTATGTCTGTACATAAGACTCTGTGTCTGTACAAATAAAGTGTCATTATTTTTCATCCTGCACTAAGACTCGGCTAGTGATTTGCATGGCTTGAGAGATCAGGAGATTCCGGGGCTAAAATCACTGTTCTCAGCCCTTGCTGGGGGCCCCTAGGAAGCAAAGACTGGTTGAGGTACCCAGCCAGGGTATTAGGGGGTTCCGTCACACACAACACTTTAATTTATGACCATTTCGGATGAACTTTCCAATATGAATGGATAAACTTTCTATAATACGAATTTAATTTACAGCTATGTAAAGACGAAACCTCTATACATGTGCATTAGTAAATGAAGACCACAGACGAAAAAGGAATGCATTCAGTGGATTACAAAAACGAACACATATGAAACCATTCATTGCAATCAATCAGACTGGATGGGATTGGACAGTGGGAGGGAGTGGGGTATATGTTTTCTGTGTAGCACTGTGTTTCATTCACTTTTTGCCCAGCTCCTGAGGAAGTCTGACAAGTCAGATGAAACGAGTCGAGCCAAGGGTATTGTGTTTTGATTTATATTTTATATCCACTTGGACTGTTTATATTTGGATCTGCTTTGTGAATTCTGCGCAGAAGATTGCATCATCATTGGAGTTATCTGTATTGCACTTTATGCCTGTTTTGCACTAGAGCTGGTCCTCAGTGCATACACTTTTGTGAGTGCCCTCTAAATTAATTTATATTTGTTACTACTGTCACACAGTGCTACATTATTTTCTATTTTTTTCCCCTTCTCTCCCTGTTTTCCCATATGTTCACCCGTGTCTCCATGGAGATGTCCAGTTTATAAGTGCGACCAGTTCTGCTATACCCGATTCTTATACCAGTGTGGCTTTTTGGGATCTGAGGATATCCTTGCGGTTATTGTAAAAGGAGAGTATTTTTCTCTTGTGTCTTACATATTTTTTGTATACATTTTAACCCCATAGTGAAATAACTTTTTTGGCTTGTCTGACGCTTGGTGACATGGGCTGTTTTAACATTTCTGAGGTGTTTGTGTTTTACTGTAATTTATTTCCTTCTCATTTAATGTTCACACACAAACTATATATTGTTTTTATGGGCATAAGAAGGGCTTTCTTTGGATTCCATTATTTTTATAATAACAAATAATTTAATTTAACAAAAATAATAAAATATGGCGAAAAATTAAAAAAATAATAATTTCAGAAATAGCCTATGTTTTATGTTTTTGTGCTTTTTTTTAATTCAAGTTACATGGCAAGAACTATAAGTAGTGCAATGCTATTTAAAAATCATGTTTTTCAAAATTAGCGATAGTGACATTGAAACACTGACATCTGGACTAAATCCATGAATGACCCCCTACATGTACTTGTTTTTCAAAACTAGACAACTCAGGGCATTTAACTTGGGGTATTTTGACACTTTTCATGTAGCCATTTTACCAACCAACCTTTGTCAAACTTTGCAGCCCCCCAAAAATTATATCTATATTTTTCACACAAATTGCAATTCAGGTAAATATTTCCTAAAAATGTGAAGGGGTACCACCAAATAACACCTCAATATAGGTTCAGCAATACCAGCCATGTATAGGTAGGTTACGTTATTTGGGGGGCTAAAAGGCCACATTTTGCAGGTGCACATTTTGGATTTCACACTTGGAATTTTTACATGCTCTCAACCTGGGCCCATGTCCCATTTGGGACATATTTGAAGCTGGCCAGTGTGTTTTACCCCACAAAACCATATATTTTTGAAAACTAGACAAAACTAGACTAGTGGATTTCAAATGGTGGTATTTTAACACTTTCCATGCACTAATTCTACCACCAGCCTTTGTCGAACCTTTGAGAAATGTTTTTTTCCCCCACATACATGGTAATTCAGGCATGAATTCACAGATCCTGTTAGGTGTCACTGTCAAACAACACCTCAATATGTGTTCAACAACATCTCCTGAGTACAGGGATATCACCCATGTATAGGCTGGTAAGGTTCTTTGGGGGATAAAAGGCCACATTTTGGAGGTGCACATTTTGGATTTCAGACTTGGAATTTTGTCATGCTCTCAGCTTTTTGCCCATATCCCATTTGGGACATATTTTAAGCAGGCCAGTGTATTTTACCCCACAAAACCATATATTTTTGAAAACTAGACACCCTAGGGTATTTTAAATGGTGGTATTTTAACACTTTCCATGCAATAATTCTACCACCAGCCTCTGTTGAACCTTAGAGAAGTATTTTTTTTTCACATACATTTTACTTCAGGCATGCATTCACAGATTCTGTTAGGTGTCACTGTCAAAAAACACCTCAATATGTGTTAATCAACGTCTCCTGAATACAGGGATACAACCCATGCATATGTTGATTAGGTTATTGGGGGCTAAAAGGCCTCATTTGGGAGATGCACATTTTGGATTTCAGACTTGGAATTTACCCCACATAACCATATATTATTGAAAACTAGACACATAAAAATACATAAAGATTTTCAAATCGCCTTCCAGTTTAACATTGAGCATTTAACAAATGTGTTATCATTAATTATATCTATTAACATAAAACACATACACAATGGCAAGTCTTGTTGTGCTTTCCTATTACAAAATAAATACCACCCTTACCCTAAACATTTTTGGGGCAAAGAGGATGAATTTAAAAGCACCATTTAAACAGGACCGATGAGACTGCCAAGAGAGAAAAAAAACATGAAGGGGGGTTGAAGACCTCATATGTCCTATTAAAAATAGAAGAAAGATCTACATAAGCCCATCAGATGTTAAAAAGACACATGAGTCCAAGGTATAGCTTACAAAACTATGGTTACCGTAAATTCTCCACACCAAAAGCATATGATTATCTACTTGCTGGTTGTAAAGACCTCGTACCAGCTTACCCACTTTCTCCATATTTTTTCAAAAATGTCCAGTTTTTTTTCTAGAGGCGTAATATCCTCTTTCCATTATATATGGGTGTTGAATTTGATTTACTATATGGACCTATACAATGTCGGACTCACTTTTCCAATTCCTAAACAAGATCAGTTTTACAACCATAAATATCTGTATTGTAATTATTTTATCTTTAAATACAATACTGTCTAGATCTAGATGTAGTAGAGCATATTCAGGCTATAGAGGGAGAACTGTTTTAATCAAATCAGTTATTAATCTGAATGTTCTTTGCCAGCAGGCTTCGAGTTAATCACATGCCCACCATATGTGGAGGGAATCTTCTCTCTCCCTACCACATCTCCAGCAATCTGATTAATTTGTGGGATTAATTTTGTTCATTCTAGCTAGTGTATAGTTCTATACTCTACACTCTTCTTATACTGAAGTTCTTGGATAGAGAGAGTGTGTAACCGATGTGATACCCTATTTCCGTCCATAACATCTTAATTGTATAGAATTTAGCAGGGCTAACCATACAGATATCTTTTAACAACAATGTTATATAGATCGGAAATAGGGAGTTGGAAGCAATAACCTTTTGTCTTGTAAAATATTTTATTGAATATAAATAAATATAAATGTATAAAAACAGCTTAATAATCCATAATAAAAGCAGAGTAATTAAAGTTAAATGTATATGCTTGCAATAAGTCAATTACAATCACATACCCTCCTGGTTGTTTACAGGTTAATCTCTCATTATTGTGTTAATGCTGTCGCATAAACATAGTCTTCTCATTCTGTGTCAGCTAACTGATAATTGGTGTTTATATAGATTTTAGATAACCTTACTTCCGGTCATTTATGGGCAGGAAAAATGCCATACCATATGATACATTAAAACAGGTAACTATGGTTTACTTTGGGGTAAATCTTGGTTAATCAAGAAAATATTCATTAACCTTAAGTCTTGATTTCTTGGCAAACAGACAAGGCCATGACAAAATAATGAGTCACATGTCCTAGCCTAGCAGGACAAAATGGAGTCTATTGTCTAAACATGTTACTTGTGAGCTGGGTTTGAAGCCAGTTAGATAACAGAAAGAACACAGATGAAGCTACAACATTTTCCACTGTAATTAACAGTAAGAAAGAAGGGGGGAAACGAAACATGTCATTTCTGCAAGTGCCCATAACCTCTCCTTTAACTGTGGATTTCTTTACACAATTAAAATGGGTAATTTTTATTTTTCAACACAAACTTTGCATTGTATAAATAAATTAATTTTAATAGCATGCTTTAGCTTTTTATAATACATGTTATATTGATATTGCGATCGAAGAGGAATTTTGGGGGAAAAAAAACAGCTCTACTTCTCGCTGGCAGACACACATTGACATTAAGTGCTATTGTGCTAGAGATGTTAACAGGTAAAATCTGCAGAAAAACTTTAAATTTTTTATACCCTTTATAATAATTATAGATGGAATAGTAACATAGATATTCTTTCTGGTGTTTTTTTAGGAATGAACAACACATTTTTCGTGATCTGAACATACACTACCAGATATAGGCATATATAACTGATTTAGATTAGGTAAAAATTAAAACTGATAATAGAATATAGATAAAATACACTTAGCTTAAGATAAACACATTCCATGGTAGTTGAGATATATATTAAACTCACTGATTAGTAGCACAATTTTATATTTTCACATTTTATATATATATTAGTACAAAAAAACACGGTACACTTAGAGATGATATATCCCTATCTATGTATTGGTTTGTTGTCCCTAGTAGATTAAACGGGGAAGCATTAGGGAACAAGAAGAAGGAAGAGGAAGAAGGAAAGGAGAGGAAAAAAGGGGGGGGGGAAGTGTCCTTCGCTTTCGAGCAAATCTCTAGAATACTAAAAAGTATAAGACAGATTGGAGCAGATTTCTGAAATAAATGAGGAAACTATGGTAGGTCATAAAGCGGTCCCTGGGTGTCTTCAAGCCTCGGGTCAAGAGACTCAATGTTTTTTCGGAAATGTCTAACCCAGAGGGGGGTGGATGTTTCTAGGGGAATCTATAGGAGTTATGGCCCTTGGCAGGTATATGTTTTTAACATAAATGTATTTTGTTTTGTTTGTGTAATTGTCTGTTTTGCGTGTTGCTCAGCCCGGAAGGGGGATGGGGACGGAGGGAACGAGGGGATAATGATTAAATGTATGTCTCTAAACATTCAGGGTTTAAACTCCCCAAACAAAAGAGCCCTACTGACTAAATTCCTTAAAAAGGAAAAGATTGATTTGTGCCTAATATAAGAAACACATTGGAGAAAAGGAGATATCTATAAAATGAAATTTCAAGGATATAAAATTATTTCTACATCAGCATAAGAGAAAGAGAAAAAAAGAGGCACAACAATCTTAGTATCAGAAACATTAATAATTGAAACCTTAATGTTGGAAAATGATAATGAAGGTAGATACTCTATGCTAATTTGCAAAATCAATCAGCAAGCATATACTATAGTTAATATTTATGCCCCAAACTTGAACCAAATACCAACCCTTAACATAATAATGGAAAGGATAGATAAGGTACATAAGAGATCGCTGGTCTGGGCGGGAGATTTCAATTTAGTGGTAGAGCCAGTGTATGACAAAAGCATTCCAAGTGGGTCAAAAATATCAAAAAGCATAAATAAACAAGCGCAACATTTTAAAACATTCATAAAAAAATCATCTCCATGATGTATGGCGGACCCTCCATCCTGGGCAAAGAGACTATACACATTGGTCGCAAGTTCATAACTCATATTCTATAATAGATTTAGTACTGGGAGATCTAGCTACTATGAAACAAATTAAGAAAATAGCAATAGTTGAAATACCGTGGTCAGACAACAATGCAATATGTTGTAATCTACAAAGTATCAGAGATGGAGGAGAGCGATCATCCTGGAGACTAAACAATAAACTAATGGAAATAGAAGAAAATTTGGCATATATTCAAAAAGAGACAGAATGGTATTTTAGAGAAAATATAACATCAGAAATATCAATGGATAAGATATGGGCTGCATATAAATGTGTGATTCGTGGCCACTTAATTAAAATGGGGGCAGACAGGAAGAAATTAGAAGGCCCCTCCTCGGGAGAATTGTATATCAATTTAAAAAATAGAACGGATGAAAATAAAGAGACACATACACTGTCCTTAGCGATACATATAAAAGAACTAAAGATGCAAATAAATAAAAAATTATTGGATGAGATAAAAAAGTATTTGGAAAAGATGAATCAAACCTATTACTCCAAGGGCAACAGAGCAGATAAAAACCTTACAGCTAAAATTAAAAAGAGGATCGCCACACGGAGGATTTATAAGATAGTGTACAAAGATAAAGTATTATATGATCCAGAAGAAATAGAAAAGGCCTTCGCAGATTTTTACCAAACTATATACAATCTAGACCCAGGACATAGGGACACCCAGATACAAGAATATCTGGCGACATGCCAGCTTCCAAAAATAAATAAAGAGCAACTTAGTATCCTAAACCACCCTATTACTGACTTAGAGGTAAACTTAGCAATAGACAAAATTAAAAAAAATAAGGCCCCGGGCCGGACGGCTTTACGGGTTACTTTTATAAAAAGATGAAGACAGATTTGGGCAAATATATGACACTCTTATTCAATGAAATAGTTAATGGAGGACAAATGGAACAAGAACTATTGAAAGCGAATATAATACCGATCCCTAAGCCAAACAAAAATACAACGTTAATAGAAAACTATCGCCCAATCTTGCTGATTAACGGCTATATCAAAATCTTCTCAACAATAGTGGCAGAAAGAATTAAAAAGATCATCCCATCACTTATACATAGTGAACAAGTAGGGTTTATCCCAGGGAGGAAGGCTTCTAACAATATTAGAACATTAATAAATTTGATAGATCTAACAAATAAGCATAAAAACCCAACAGTGATAGTGTCACTGGACGCAGAAAAAGCCTTCGACCAAGTTAACTGGGAATATATGTTGAGTACGCTGAGGGCTTTTGGCTTCGAAGGGTGGATAGAAAAAGCTATATCGGTGTTATATATTAGCCCATCTGCTAGGATAATTGGAGGGGGGATAAAATCACCATGGTTCCCGATAAATAATGGTACCCGGCAGGGTTGTCCGTTGTCCCCTCTCCTGTACGTTATGGCACTAGAACCATTTACATATCGGATACGTTGTAATAGAGGTATCGGAGGAGTCATATGTGAGGGTAGAGAGTATAGACTTAATCTATATGCAGACGACATCACACTAATTATGACAAATCCAATTCAATCAGTAGATAGTCTCATGGAGGAGATAGTGATTTATGGACAACTCTCAAATTATAAATTGAATGTTTCTAAATCTACCAGTTTTGGTCTTAATCTTGATATAGAGAAGGAAGCGATAAATGCTAAATACGACTTTAAATGGAATAAGGAATACATAGAACATTTGGGAATATTAATTCCTTCTGACATAAATACAATATCGAAAATAAACTTTGACAGAGTAACAAACCAGATCAGAAAAAGCTTTAAAGCCTGGGTGAATCTTGAAATATCCTGGTGGGGGCGTATAAACATAATTAAAGCTTACGTGACGCCCAAGTTCATGTATGTCTTTGAAGCATTTCCATGCGATATCCATAATGTTTATTTAGCTCCAAAATAATTTTATGGATTTCATATGGAAGAAGAAAAAAGCAAGAATTAAAAAAAGAATCCTGTTCGGGAATTAAATAATGGTGGTCTAGCGATACCAAACATAAAAAATACCACGATGCCTCCATATTAAAACATATATGTAAATGGTTGGATAAAAAAGTTAATTTGGAAGGCTGGATGGATATAGAATCCCACATGACCAAAATCTCTGACCTGTCCTTAATCCCTTGGATAAAAACAAAAACACCTGGGAATGTGCTTTATATTAGAGAGAACAAGACTGTGGAGACTATCCTGAACTTCTGGAACAGATTTAAAAAAGAATATGGCCTAGACTGGGATAACGTTATAAGAGTAGAAAACCCTTTAAAAACATTGGAATATAACATAGAAGATATGGATTTATCTAGCTGGGTACAAAATGGTATAGTAAAACTGTCGGATATAATAAAAGATCAGAAAATTATACCATACCAGAACTTTCTCAAAGATATGGGCTGACATCTACCGATATCTTCAAATATCTCAGAATAAAAAACTATATCTCAAAAAACAACTGTAGAGAAGATCAGGATATAACTGGGCTCATGATGATGTTGTCCAAAGGTCGAAATACAAAAATGTTTTTAAAAAACACAATTTTTATGGGACAGAAAGTAGAGACATATGAAGATATAGGAAGGGTCATAAATAAATGGGAAGCTGAGCTGGCAATTAGAAGAGACCCCAAAGTATGGCTCAAAATCATACCAAATATTAAAATAAACATCCACTGCTTAAATCGTATTGAAATGCAGGGCCGTCTTTAACGCGGGGCAAACGGGGCAGCTGCCCCGGGCCCACTTACTCCTGGGGGGCCCAAGGCAGCTGCCAGGTGGTGCCGCTGCCCCTCCGTAACTGCACCTGCACTATGCGATCAGCGCTGATTGCATAGGACAGGTGCGTCCAGCGTTCTCTGCTCTCCCCGGCTCCTTCAGCAGGGAGACGCAGGCCGCATGTGCTCAGTGTGTGTTAAACACACTGAGCGCTCAATCGATGCTGCTCGCGCTCCCCGCACGTAATGTTGGTTCAGAGCATCGGAAATACGATGCTCTGCGTCATTACTATGCACGAGCAGAATGGATTGAGCGCTCAGTGTGTTTAACACACACTGAGCACATGCTGCCTGCGTCTCCCCGCTGAGGGAGCCGGGGAGAGCAGAAAACGCTAGGGTGGGGAGGGCAGTGGAGGGGGGATAGAGAGAACACTGAGGTGGGGAGGGGAGGGGGTGATAGAAAGAACACAGGGGAGAGGGTGATAGAGAGAACACTGGGGAGGGGGGATAGAGAGAACACTGGGGAGGGGAGAGGGGGATAGAGAGAACACTGGGGAGGGGAGGGGGGATAGAAAGAACACTGGGGAGGGGGATAGAAAGAACACTGGGGAGGGGGGATAAAGAGAACACTAGGGAGGGGGGATAGAGAGAACACTGGGGGGGAGATAGAGAATACACAGGGAAGGGGGATAGAGAGAACACTGGGGAGACAATAGGGGACAGAGAGAACATTGGGGAGACAATGGAGGACAGAGGAGAGAACACTGGGGGGGATATTGGGGGACAGAGGAGAGAACACAGGGGAGAGAAGGGGGGACGGGGAGAGAACACAGGGGGGACAGGTGAGAACACTGAAGGGAGAGAAGAGAATACAGACAGTGGAGAAGAGAGACATACATGGGGAAGAGTAAAGAGAGTAAACTGGGAAGGCAGAGGAGAGACAGACAGACATGGGAAGCAATGGGAGAGAGACAGACATGGGAAAAAAGAAGATACAAAGACAGACATGGGAAGGAGGACGAGAGAGACAGTCGGACATGGGAATGGAGAGGAGAGAGACAGCCAGACATGGGAAGGAAGAGACAGACGGAATGTGCCCCCCCCCCCCCAGATCAGACTCTGGATCCGCCCGTGGGTGCACAGGGTGCACCGCGCCCAGGCGCAGGAATCCAGAGGTGCTGCTTTAGGGAGTTCACTCCCTAACAGCGCCTCACCTTGAGGTGCGGACCGCAGGCGAGAGGTGAGCACAGCGCGACGGGGGAAAGCTCCGCCCCATCACGCTGTGTAACTTCAGAGAGTGTTCTGCCTCTTCAGGGATGAGAGGCAGAACACTGTTTGTGTATTTTTGTGTAAGTGTGACTGTGTGTAAGGGTGTGTATAACTGTTTGTATGTAAGGGTGACTGTGTGTGTAAGGGTGTCTGTGTAAGTGTGTCACGTGAGGGGGGAAATCTCCACCCCCTCACAGAGCATGTTAGAGAACCGGATGTCCGTGACATACCGGTGCTCAGAACACATGGAGCCACGCACAGAAGAAACAGCCCCTTCCCTGCAAATGTAAGGTAAGTGAGCAGGGAGGGGGGCAAACGAGTGTGTGTGTTTAAGTTTGACTGTGTGTGTAAGTGTGTCTATCTGACTGTGTAATATTGTCTGTGTGTGTAAGTGTGTCTATCTGACTGTGTAAGTCTGTGTGTGTAAGTGTGTCTATCTGACTGTGTAAGGTTGTCTGTGTGTTAGTTTATCTGTGTGTTAGTGTGTCTGACTGTGTGTGTAAGTGTGTCTATCTGACTGTAAGGTTTTCTGTGTAAGTCATATATATACACACACATTTAATCTAAATATTATATAAACCACCTATACATTATATATATATATATATATATAGTTTTATATAATTATATATTTACATAATATTTAGCATATGGCTGGTTTATATAATATTTCATATAAATCAGTTTATATATATATATATATATATATATATATATATATATATATACACACACACACACAAATCAAGTGTGTGTGTTTATTTTTTTGTAGGGAGGTATTAGGGTAGAGGGTGTGATTGCATGCAGGGAATGAGGGGTGGTGTCCAGGGGACCCAAACAAATGTTTGCCCAGGGTCCAGTCAATGTTAAAGACGGCCCTGTTGAAATACAATACAAAATTATGTATAGATCATATCTAGTTCCAACCAGAATGAACAAAATGTATCCAGATCAAGATCCTATGTGCTGGAGATGTGGAGAGCAGTTAGGTACTTATGTACACATATGGTGGAGTTGTGGGGAAATACAGAGATTATGGAATTTCGTTTTTTTAATTCTGAGGGAAATACTCCAGATAGACATCCCACTATCCCCATTCATCTGAAACGAAAATGCATTCGACCGAAAACGAATGCACATGTCTAGTAGGAAATCACATTTGTGAGTTTGAATATTTAGCAAGGTGAATCTTATTTGTTAAAGTAAGTGGCTGGCTGGTGGAGCTTAAGGTGAATTTAATTTTTTGGAAGTGAGCCAAGAAGGCACACTGTATGGTACTTTAAAAGAAATTGGAGTGATATATATTTTAACTGTGTCTGTCAGATAAATCTAACTGTTGAAGTACATTATTTATGTTAATAAGACTTGTGTCAATCATACCACACTGTAAGCTAAAACAAAGAAAGAGTAGTCTCTGATTTAATAAGGATATAGTTACACTTTCTTCTAAAACTAAAACATCACTCTTAACTGCAGTTGTTAGCATAATCATTTGATATTTAAGCAGTGAAATTCCATTGCGCAGCAATTCATCATTTGCATCAGAAATTCTGGTCACTACTTGGATTGCATCTACAAGACCAGTAGTTATAAAGGAATCTACATTGGTTAGCTATTTCCTTTTTGCTTTGTGACAGTGACATTCATTTACATTCATCTTGATGATCAGCTGGTATACTCTTATACTTTATGTCTAAGAAGATATTGTTTGTAGGCCAGGCTGCTGCTGCATATGGCATTTCAGCAATATTTTTCCAATTACATTTTAGATAGTCACAAGGCCTAGATTCCTTTGCTATTTACACATTCATTAGATTAGATTATTATTTTTTTATATACTGTTAATTATAGTATATTTTACACCCACTGACACTTTTCTGATACAGGTAATAAACAGCATAATTTGCTTTAGTAGTTATTGTTTTCTTTACTACACACCACATTCCTGGATGTCCGGAATACAGCAGGAATCCTTGATCAACAACTTTAGGTTGCCATTTGAAGTAATGATTGCTATTAACATACCACAAAGAACAAGGTGCACAGTGGTATACCACCCTGGGGATGGATTCGTTACAGATTCCTTCTTTTATCAATGTCTCTGTAGTTATATTACAGGGATTTTTTTCTTTGCAGGTATGCACTTAATAAGAGGAGTTAAGAAAAGCTGGGAATCTCGGTTTAGTACAAATGTCCCATGGTGTCAAGTCTCTGAACAACTTTTGTTTTCCTCCTTTGTTCCATTCACTTGGCAGGGAATCTGTTCTCAATTGGCCTGTAGTATTATTAGCCATTCATTTCTTCAATGTATCTTTCAGTAGTTGATGTGTTTCTTCCAAGTTCAAATTCTCATTCCACCAAGAGTCATGATAAAGGTCATTACTGCAGAATATTGTTCCTATGTGGTTTCTCGCTCCACCTGGATATCTATATTTCTCTTTTTCTGCTCTGTGTCTTATACTTGAGAGGTTCTCAGATAATCAGGTACTCTCTGTATTGTGTTCCATCTTGAGAAATACCTGGTCATGGACATTGATCAGCCTTTATTTCATTCTCAGGCAATCGTCTGACTGTCTGGAAATCAACATAATAGCAGTGTCCAAAAGCAGCATAGCACATCTTTTCTGCATAAGAAGGCTGTTTGCTGTAGTCATCTAGTGGTAGATCATATGGTAAAGTATTTTCTTGAATCATCTTCATGTGAGTGTCCAAGGTATCTTTTACAAGCATCTGTCTCATCTCGCTTCTAATTCCAGCATCTTTGGCCATCACATCAGAGTCCAGTATTAGAATCTGAGATAGTCCAGTCACTTGTTTCTTGTGTATAATTGGTTTGGGGAATTTCTTATGAATGGGGACTCTAGTTCGGTTTATAGAAAGCCAATAGTATTACATGTATTCCATAAGCCGAAAGTCTATAAACCGAAAGATATTCTGTTTATAGACTTTCTTTTTATAGAATAGCAATAGCATTACATGTATTCTATAAAACAAAAGTCTATAAACCGAATGTCTTTCAGTTTATAGACTTTCGGTTTATGGAATACATGTAATGCTATTGCTATTCTATAAACCGAAATAGAGTCCCCATTCATACGAATAGGTCAATTGACCTATTCGTATGAATGGGGACACTCACCCACATTTTACTTCATTTTGCAGCCCTCTAGCCCTTTCCAGGACTTTTTTAGAGGCATTTTAGTGGCCAAAAGTTTGGGTCCCCATTGACTTCAATGGGGTTCAGGTTTGGGGTCAAGTTCAACCCCGAACCCGGACTTTTTTCCGAAGTTCGTCCGAACCCACCGAACCCGAACATCCAGGTGTCCGCTCAACTCTAGTCATTATTTTTCATCCTGCACTAAGGCTCGGCTAGTGATTTTGATGGCTGGAGAGATCAGGAGATCCCGGGGCTAAAATCACTGTTCTCAGCCCTTGCTGAGGGTCACTAGGAAGCAAAGACTGGTGAAAGTACCCAGCCAGGGAATCAGGGGGTTCCGTCACACACGACACTTGAATTTATTATCTCAATCAGTCCTCTCATTTGTATGTGAGATGTATGGGTTTTTATCGGATATTCAAATATATAATCTCATTTTACCTGTTAAGAGCATTCTTACAAATGGAAAGGAAAAAACAATATCCCCTGAACTGACCCAAACAACTATTTCTCCTATCCTTAAACCAGGAAAGGATCCAACCCAGGTCATTAATTACAGTCCTATATCTTTGATAAATTTAGATGTCAAGATTTACTCAAACTTGTCAAGCAGGCTTAACCCCTTAGTGACATAACTTTTTGGCTTATCTGACACTTAGAAACATAGAAACATAGAATGTGTCGGCAGATAAGAACCATTTGGTCCATCTAGTCTGCCCAATTTATTTTGGTGTACTTTTATTAGTCTCCCGTTCCCGGTCCTATAGCTAGGATAGCCTTGTGTCTATCCCACGCATGCTTAAACTCCTTGACTGTGTTTACCTCTACCACTTCTGCTGGCAGGCTATTCCATACATCCACTACCCTCTCAGTAAAGTAATACTTCCTGATATTACTTTTAAATTGTTGCCCCTCTAATTTAAGACTATGTCCTCTAGTTGTGGTAGTTTTTCTTCTTTTAAATATACTCTCTTCCTTTACTGTGTTGATTCCCTTTATGTATTTAAATGTTTCTATCATATCCCCCCTGTTACGTCTTTCCTCCAAGCTATACATGTTAAGATGCTTTAACCTTTCCTGGTAAGTTTTATCCTTCAACCCATGAACCAGTTTAGTAGCCCTTCTCTGAACTCTCTCCAAAGTATCAATATCCTTCTGGAGATATGGTCTCCAGTACTGCGTACAATACTCCAAGTGAGGTCTCACCAGTGCTCTGTACAATGGCATGAGCACTTCGCTCTTCCTACTGCTAATACCTCTCCCTATGCAACCAAGCATTCTGCTAGCATTTCCTGCTGCTCTATTGCATTGCCTACCTACCTTCAAGTCCTCTGAAATTATTACTCCTAAATCCCTTTCCTCAGATGTTGAGGTTAGGACTGTACCAAATAGTCTATATTCTGCTTTTGGGTTTTTACGCCCAAGGTGCATAATCTTGCACTTGTCCACATTAAATGTCAGTTGCCACTGATCTGACCATTTTTCTAGTTTAGCTAAATCATTTGCCATTTGGCTTATCCCTCCATGAATATCAACCCTGCTGCAAATCTTTGTATCATCAGCAAAAAGACATACTTTGCCAACAAGACCTTCTGCAATATCATTAATAAAAATATTAAAGAGAATGGGTCCAAGTACAGATCCCTGAAGTACCCCACTAGTAACAAGACCTTGCATCGAATATACCCCATTGACTACAACCCTCTGTTGCCCTTTCAACAATATTGAAATCCAAACTCAAAGATTTCAGTTAATTGATAAGCCTTCTATGTGCGACAGTGTCAAAAGCCTTACTGAAATCTAGGTAAGCAATGTCTACTGCACCACCCTGATCAATTATTTTAGTCACCCAATCAAAAAAATCAATAAGATTAGTTTGGCATGATCTCCCTGAAGTAAACCCATGCTGTCTCTGATCTTGAAATCCAAGCGACTTCAGATGTTCAACAGTCCTATTCTTTAACAAGGTTTCCATTATTTTCCCCACTACTGAAGTAAGACTTACTGGTCTATAGTTGCCCGCCTCCTCCCTACTACCTTTCTTGTGAATGGGCACAACATTAGCTAATTTCCAATCTTCTGGAACTACTCCCGTTAACAATGATTGGTTAAATAAATCTGTTAACGGTTTTGCTAGTACACCACTAAGTTCTTTTAATAACTTTGGATGTATCCCATCAGGTCCCATCGACTTATTTGTCTTTACTTTAGACAGCTGAAGTAAAACCTCTTCCTCTGTAAACTTACATGCATCAAAAGACTCATTAGTCTTTTTCCCTAAATGAGGTCCCTTACCCTCATTTTCATTTGTAAAAACTGAACAAAAATATTCATTAAGGCAGTCTGCTAAGCCTTTATCCTCTTCTACATAGCATCCTTCTTTTGTTTTTAATCTAACTAATCCTTGTTTTACTTTCCTTTTCTCATTTATGTATCTAAAAAATGTTTTATCCCCCTTTTTCACTGACTGGGCTATAGTCTCTTCTGTGTGTGCTTTGGAAGCTCTTATAGCTTGCTTTGCCTCTTCCTGCCTACTCTTATAGATCTTTCTATCTTCCTTACTCTGAGTATTTTTATAATTACTAAATGCTAGCTTTTTATTTTTTACTATTTTAGCCACCTCTGCAGAGTACCACAGTGGTTTCTTCAATTTTTTGCTCTTACTGACGGCTTGTCTGTAAGGCTTTTATGCAATTTTCTGTTGCCTTCAGTAGTGCAACTTTTAGATAATCCCATAAAAATGTCACTTGGTGACATGTGCTGTTTTAACATTTCTGAGGTGTTTGTGTTTTACTGTACTTTATTTCCTTCTCATTTAATGTTCCCACACAAACTAAATATTGTTTTTATCGGCATAAGAAGTGCTTTCTTTGGATACCATTATTTTTATAATAACATATAATTTTATATAACAAAAATAATAAAATATGGGGAAAATTTTTTAAAAAATAATAATTTCAGAAATAGCCTATGTTTTATGTTTTTGTGCTTTTTTTAATTCAAGTTACAGGGCAAGAACTATAAGTAGTGCAATGCTATTTAAAAATCATTTTTTTCAAAATTAGCGATAGTGACATTGTAACACATTGTGATATCTGTACTAAATCCATGAATGACCCCCAACATGTACATGTTTTTCAAAACTAGACAACTCAGGGAATTTAACTTTTTGCAGCCCCCCCCAAAAACTCTATATTTTTCACACAAATTGCAATTCAGGTAAATATTTACTAAAAATGTGAAGGGGTACGCCAAATAACACCTCAATATAGGTTCAGCAATGCCACCCATGTATAGGTAGGTTACGTTATTTGAGGGGGCTAAAAGGCCACATTTGGGAGGTGCACATTTTGGATTTCACTCTTGGGATTTTTACACGCTCTCAACCTGGGCCCATGTCCCATTTGGGACATATTTGAATTTGTATTTTACCCCACAAAACCATATATTTTTAAAAACCAGACAAAACAAGACTAGTGTATTTGAAATGGTGGTATTTGAACACTTTCCATGCACTAATTCTAACACCAGCCTTTGTCGAACCTTTGAGAAGTGTTTTTTATCCCACATACATTGTAATTCAGGCATGCATTCACAGATCCTGTTAGGTGTCACTGTCAAACAACACCTCAATATGTTTTCAGCAACATCTCCTGAGTACAGGGATACCACCCATGTATAGGTTGGTACCGCCAAATAACACCTCAATATAGGTTCAGCAATGCCACCCATGTATAGGTAGGTTACGTTATTTGAGGGGGCTAAAAGGCCACATTTTGGAGGTGCACATTTTGGATTTCAGACTTGGAATTTTGGCATGCTCTCAACTTGGGCCCATATCCCATTTGGGACATATTTGAAGCAGGCCAGTGTATTTTACCCCACAAAACCATATATTTGAAAACTAGACCCTAGGGTATTTCAAATGGTGGTATTTTAACACTTTCCATGCACTAATTCTACCACCAGCCTTTGTTGAAAGATGGTAGCATGGCCGAGTGGTCTAAGGCGCTGGATTTAGGCTCCAGTCTCTCAGGAGACGTGGGTTCAAATCCCACCACTGCCAGTCCTTGCTCTCTGATTTTATTGGGCAGACTAGATGGACCGAATGGTTCTTATCTGCCGACACATTCTATGTTTCTATGTTGAACCTTTGAGAAGTATTTTTTTTCACATACATTGTACTTCAGGCATGCATTCACAGATCCTGTTAGGTGTCACTGTCAAAAAACACCTCAATATGTTTTCAGCAATGTCTCCTGAGTACAGGGATAACCCCCATGCATATGTTGGTTAGGATATTGCGGGCTAAAAAGCCACATTGAAAGGTGCACATTTTGGATTTCAGGCTTGAAATTTTGACATGCTCTCAACCTGTTTCATTTGGGACATATTTGAAGCCAGCCAGTGTATTTTACCCCTCAAAACCAAATATTTTTGAAAACTAGACACCCTAGGGTATTTCAAATGGTGGTATTTTAACACATTCCATGCATTACTGCTACCACCAACCTTTGTCGAACCTTTGAGAAGTAGTTTTTTTTTTAATATACATTGTACGTCAGGCATGCATTCACAGATCCTGTTAGGTGTCACTGTCAAACAACACATCAATATGTGTTCAGCAACATCTCCTGAGTATGGGGATACCACCCATGCATATGTTGATTAGGTTATTGGGGGCTAAAAGGCCACATCTGGGAGGTGCACATTTTGGATTTCAGAATTGAAATTTTGACATGCTCTCAACCTTTCCCATTTGAGACATATTTGAAGCTGGCCAGTGTATTTTACCCTAAAAAACCATATATTATTGAAAACTAGACACCCTTTATTTTTTATTAGCAAAATACAAAATACATAAATATATTGAAATCGACGTCCAGTTTAGCATTGAGCATTTAACAAATGTGTTATCATTAATTATATCTATTTACATAAAACATACACATTGGCAAGTCTTCTCGTGCTTTCCCATTACAAAAGAAATACCACCCTTACCCTAAAAAATTTGGGAGCAAAGAGGAGTAATTTAAAAGCACCATTAAAACAGGACCTATGAGACTGCCAAGAGATAAAAAAAAAAAAAGAACCCACAAACATGATTCCCATGCTTTAGTCCTTGAACTAGGATGTAATGAATTTATAAAAAAGATACCACATACGCAGTTCTCCCTTTTGGTATCTATTTCCTAGTAGACCATCTACATTTTTATTCATTCTCTTATCTTAATTTTTATACAGATAAGCCTTTTTATGAGATAGCATCCTTATGACCTGAAAGACATCTTTAGATGGAAAGCCGTAAAGTTTTTGGAGTTCTTCCAATTTTTTTAGTATGTTGATCAGTCATTAGGTCAGCTATGGTCAGGTTGTTAATTATACACCAGTCAGGGACCTTCATCCCTATCATACAGCTATAAAATTTTCTTTGCAGCTGTATACTCCTTTTAAATATTTTTTTTTTTTAATTATCTTTTTCTTTATTCAATACACATTGTGAAAAACATATAGGACATGTAATAAACATTGTAAGACATATAAAACATGTAATAAGCCTATATTAAACATGTGTTAGTGGGCCTTTTGGTACATAAAAAAGACTAAGAAATCATCTCGAATTCGTGAGGGGAAGAGAGGACAGGTGGGAAGGAAGGAGAGGAGAGAGAGATTAAGGAGAAAAGAACAGAGAATTGGAATTTCACCTTCCTTCCTTTCTTTGAAGTTACGTTACGCTAGATATGATTCAATACAACTAAGGTTAGGAGTTAATTTGAGGCCCATAATCGAATTTTGAACTCAGTTTCCCGTTTTTAACCCAATTCACACACACACACCACTTTCATACTGCAGTCTCTACCGTCGGCGAAGTCGGGGGGCGGGAGGGGGGGGGGACCGAAATCCACTCCGTTGTCCGTAGACCCACACCCCGCGTCCCTCTCTACTCAAAGGTGGATCAATTTAATGCATCAGATCACCACCAAGAAATGTCTGCCATGGTGCCCATATATCACCATGAGATTTATACGTATTTTGATCTTTGCAAAAACCTAGTTCCATTGTTTTTTGATATTGTATCTGGTTAGTTACATCCAACCAGTTTGGGGTTTGAGTTTGTCTCCATGCTCTGGCTAGACATTTCTTGGTAGCCATAAGAATGTGCACCAAAAGTTTTTTTTGAGACTGATCATACTCTTCTAGTTCTATGTGAAATAATAAAGTTTGGGGAGAGATATCCGATGTAGATTTAAATATTGATTTTAATGCATAATTTAATTTAACCTTAATTTGAGTAAGTTCAGTGCATGCCCACCAGATATGGAGAGGATCGCCTCTTTGTCTAAGACATCTCCAGCATTGATCTGAATATGTGGGAGATATCTTATTCAATCTGGAGGGGACCAGGTATCCTTGGTAAATGAGTTTGAGATGGGTTTCGAGTAGGGACACGGAGTGTATATTCTTCCTCACCAGGGAGAGGCCCCGAATCCAATCTTCTCTAGAATATGAATGAGAGATAGATATTTCCCATTTAATGAAGGCGGAAGGTTTAATATCTTGTTCCACTTGTTTAAACAATTTCAGGGTTCTGGATATTTGTTTCTTTTTGTAGAGGTTTAGAAAGAGTGAAACAACTGGGTGATTAGAGGGAAGCATCCTACTTTTCTGAATATAGGACTTGACTCTTAAGTATGGGAAAAGTAGATTTGATGGAAATGTAAACTTAGCCTGAAGATCATTAAATGGAAGAATTTTATTTCCTGATAATATGTCTGACAACGTTACAATGCCGGCCAGGGTCCACTGAGTCGTATAGAGATCTTCGATCTCAGATGCTAAAAGTTCAAATGTGACAATTGGTGCTAGGGCATCTGTGATGATCATTTTCCTTTTAAATTTCTTGATAGTGAACACACAGTCCTGAATTATTGGGTTTTGTGAGTGATATTTTTTTGGGATTCTGTTTTTGTTCCAAAAAATAGTGGTTGGATAGAGAGGAGAGAGTTCTGCCAACTCTAATGTATACCAATCTAAAACATGAGTTCTTTGATTATTCCATTCAAGAGCTTGGTTAACCATACTAGCTTCATGCAATTTAAATATGTCTGGAAATGATGTGCCACCTTCTTGTGGGCTTTGCTTCAGTAATCTCTGTGCTATTCTTGGTTTAGAACCCTGCCAAATAAAGTCCACAAATAGTCTTTGAAATTGAGTAAGGACATCGGAGTTGACCCTGAGCGGCATTGTCCTAAAAAGAAATAAGAGCTTTGGGATGATATAGGCGTTGATAACGTCGATTCTGCCGAGCCAGGAAACTTCTAGGCCCATCCAGGCCTGAAGCTTTGCCCTTAGCTCTTTCAACATTTCTATGTACATTAGCCTTTTTGTTTTCTGAATATCAAACCCCAGCTTCAAACCTATACACTCAAGTGCTTCAGATTTCCAATCAAAGGGATATAAATCTCGAAGTTTAATTTTATTTTCTGGAGATATATTAATTACAATTATTTGAGGTTTTTTTAAGTTTATTTTATAGTTTGATTTGCTCGAATATACCTCTATTGTTTTCAGCAGTTCTGGAATTGATCGATCTGGCTTTGATAGGGACAGCATCACATCATCTGCATATAATGTTAATTTGTATTCTTTGTTATTCAATGTGATTCCATGGATTTCTGAGTTGTTTCTAATCATAATGGCCAATGGCTCAAGTGAAAGGAGATAAAGTAACGGTGCCAACGGGCATCCCTGTCTGGTTCCATTGGCAATGGGGAACTGATCGGATTGAAAAAGTGGACCTCTTACTGTAGCACTTGGAACTGTATAGAGAGACATTACATTTGCCAGGAAGGGGCCCGTGATACCAAAGCTTACTAATACCTCTTCGAGAAAGTGCCAATCAACCCTATCAAATGCTTTTTCAGCATCGATGGATAATAGGGCGGCTGGGATTCGCTTGGTCTTTACTATGTGTATCAGATTTAAAAGCTTCCGGACATTATCAGAGGGACATCTGTCCCGTACAAAGCCAGATTGATCTCGATGGATAAGTAGTGGTATAATAATTTTTAGTCTCTCTGACAATATTTTTGAAAAGATCTTAATATCCAAGTTAATCAGAGATATTGGCCTATAACTAGATGTGTATGCTGGGTCTTTACCCGGTTTGGGAATTGGAGTAATTGTGGCTAGGAGCATCTCTTTTGGGATGGAATCTCCCCTTGCAAACCCACAAAAACATTTTAGAAGAATTGGTGAAATAATCGTGTGCAGATTTGTAAAAAAGGGGGCTGAGAATCCATCGGGGCCCGGGGCTTTCCCAGGTTTTAAATTGGAGATAGCTAGCTCTACTTCCCCTAAGGTAATAGGGCGATTTAATATGTCCAAGTTGTCATTGGAGAGCCTCGGAATTTTAATATCTTTTAGAAATCCTTTGAGTTCTTGTGAGGATTTTTTATTCTTTGGGAGGTTATATAATGAAGAATAATAATCTTTGAAGGCCTGTGCTATAGAGTTTGGCGATAAAAGAGTTTGATTTCCCACTATAATTTTATTAATTATTTTCTTACTTTGGTTATGTTTTAATTTGTTGGTTAGTAATTTCCCTGTTCTGTTTGCCCCGTAGTACCACTTCTGTTTTAAACGTGTAATTGCTCTGTTTACCTTATCAATAGTTTTGATCTTAATTTGTTCCTTAATTGAGGCCAGTTCTAGAGTTATATTATAGTCCGGCTTCTTTTTATTTATTATCTCTAGTTTAGCCAAAGCTATGTGTAGATCTAAGAGCGGTTTACCAAGACTTTTCTTATAGACTGAACCCATTTTTATTATAACCCCCCTCATGTATGATTTGAAAGCACACCACAGTGTGCTGTTCGAGACTTCCTCATTATCGTTTATTTCAAGAAATTTCCTCGCTTCCTTTTCCAAAGCTTCTTTACGTTCAGGATTGTTAATCAGATTTTCATTAAGTCTCCAGTTAGTTCTTGACTTGTATTTTAAATTATTTTTAATTTCTAGAAATACTGGGGCATGGTCAGACCATGTAATTGGACCTATCCGAATCTTTTTCACAGAGTTCATACTTACACAGTTTGTTAAAAAATAGTCTATTCTCGTATATGATTGGTGTACCTGTGAGAAATAAGTATAATCTCTTTCCCTTGGATATAGAGTACGCCATATATCAAAGATTGTATTTTTCTGAAAGAATCTGAATAGTTGTGATGTTCTATTTGGTGAAGTATTATTTAAAGGAAATCTTCCGCTCCTATCCAGGTTTGGATCTGAGATACAGTTTAAGTCACCCCCAATTATTAAGAGACCTGTCGTAAAGGTTTCAATTTTATCAAAAACTTCCTTTAAGAATTTTATGGGGGACTGATTCGGGGCATAGATGTTTACCAATGTGTATGGTATGTCGTTGATTTTAGCCAGTATGATCATATACCGTCCATTTATATCTAAAATCTGATGTATCAGTTCAAATTTAATGTTCGAGTTTATCATAATAGCTGTTCCTCCTCTTTTTTTTCCATCCAAGGAATTGGTTGAGAAAACTGTGGGGTATTTAGAATACCTCCAGAGTTTCTCTGGGGGTTCAGTCCAGTGTCTTTCTTGAACTAGGATTATGTCGACTTTATTATTTACCAATAAGTCGTACAAACAACCCCTCTTTTGAGGAGAATTAAGGCCCCGGACATTCAAAGTGGCAATCATCAGCGACATCTTTATGATGTTACGCTGTTCCCCCCTCCCGCTCCCCGACCGCCGCCTCCACCTTCAGGCATTCTCCATTCATACTTCACATGCATACAACCCAGAGACCCATTCGACAAGGAAATTACCTTATCAATAAGTCTAGTCCTGCTGCCGCCGCAGGATTAGAGCCCCAAGAGGTATGGACCTCGCTACCGCCTGAAGTACCAGAGCTAATATATTATATTTGTCATCATCATCGGGGGGGGGGGGGGAGGGAGAGAGGCAGAGAGAGGGACAGAAAATCCGAAGTGGGGACAAACATGTAACATACTCTTCTATCGTGCACTTATTTATCATCTATATCTGCTAGATCTTCTGTACTCAATGTATCTTTCATTGAGTCATCTCTGTTAACGGTGTTAAAACTAATTGAATATCAACTGCCCCAGGGGAGGGGGTCCTTCTGGTTTTGGCCAATATTTATGTTTCGCTAAGGACTGCTGCCTATATTTGATCAGGCACTATCAGAATATCATAATGGGAAAGATTACAATAGTAATATCTATATATTTCAGGAAAAATATAAAAGTGCCTTTGTGCTAAAGTGCTATTCATATACCCACTAAATGAGTGAGTTTAATAGAGAGAAGAGAGAGGGAAAGAGAAAAAAAAAAAGGAAAGTGACACTGTGCTTTCTATAGTGCTAATTCAAAATTACCAATATATAAGGTGAAGATCACTGCTTTGCCTAAAGTGATTAATCAGATGTTTAAAAATTCATCTTTTTCAGTTTGAACTGTATTAATTACGTCATAGTGAGATTTCTTATATAAAGTGCTGATGTGCCAAAGTGTTAGTTAGTATAATCAATTAATCTAAGAGTGTTACCCTAATTCCTTAAGGTAAATCCAGTGAATATTTAAACCTCTTTTCACCAGATTAAAGGTGTGAGGTATTGTGATATTGAAAAACATAATCTTAATTTATTTTATACCTTTCTACTCCCAAAAATGCAAGTTGTCTAAAAAATTTGTGTATCAATATATTTCCTTCATCTTACCCCCTCTCTATTGATTATCCTGACCCCCCTCTTACCACCCTCCCCCTGTATCTACCCAACCCCGCCCCCCCATAAGCACAAGCTATCTCAAAAGTCATCTGCTTAAAAACATATATCACAAAACAGTGGTTAGGATTCAGTTAGGAATTAGGTCACAGATCTTTAGACTTTCTGTAAGGATTCCAGGGTCCTTGAAATAATGTGAAGTATCCTTATAGTTTACAATAAGGGCTGTTGGAAAAGCCCATTTGTAAGATATTTCATTAACTCTAAGGATCCGGGTTCCTTCGGAGAACTGGAGTCTTGCTTGCCTCGTTGCTCTAGAAATATCTGGAAAAATTTTTATATCTTTAAATTTCTCTTCTTGTATCGTATGCTTTCCTAATGATCTCATAAATAGGTTCTTGTTGTAGAATGACGAGAATTTAACCATTGTATCTCTTGGTACTGAGGGGTCGATTCCTTTTGCTTTTTGAAGTCTGTGGAAGAGGTCGAATGGATGTGGGCCATATTCAACATTAGGGGCTAGATTCTGGATTAAATTTATCAGGTATTTTTCCAGTTGATCTTGTTTAACTGATTCTGGTATACGCCGTATTTTAACGTTATCTCTCCTGGATCGGTCTTCAAGGTCAGTTGTTTTATTCTCCAGAGCTTTAATCCTATTTTCAAGAGTGGTGTTTTTGGTTTGCAATGAGAGATGTTCAACCTGTAGTTTATTTAGAGAGGACGTCTGTTCATTGAGTGCCTCTGATAGGTGTGATACTTCGAGTTTAAGCACATTTATGTTTGATTCGAGGTCGGCTTTTATTTTCTTATACAGATTGTCCAGCATTAGTTCCATTCCTTTATTTGATATTGAGTCGGGTATTAAGTCTTCTTCTGAGATATTTGCTCTGTTCTCCCCTGTTGATTCGCGTCTCTCTGTTGTTAGTGATTTCCTAGATTTAAGTTGCTCACTCAATTTAGGTGAATAAGAGAGATGTAACTGTTTTGTCTTTTCAAGGGGCCTTTCTTTGTCTTTCTTTGGTGGCATTGTATTTTCTTGTGGCTTATCAAATTAATGAACCAGTCTTTGGAGACTGTAATCTGAGCCAGGTAAGTTCGTGAGCTCGAAAGGTCCCTTTCCCTCTATCCGCTCCGCCTCTCCTCCTTGCTTTCTAAAATATTTATTTATTTATTTATCTTTTCTTTTTCCTTTTTTTTCTTCCCCTTCTCTTTTCTCTTCCCCTCCTCTCCACTCCTCTTCGTCCTTCTTTTCTTTTCCCTCGCTGCTCTCCTATGCCCTTTTATATATTCCGATAGTTTTAACTCCAAAGAGTTTAGCGCGAGTCCAGTTCAGGTGTTTTTCTACCAAGTTGCAGCAGCTGATGGCGGTAATCCAGGGAATTTAATAGACGGTTTAACTGCTTTGGTAGATCTGTCTAATTTTCCTCTTCACTGCAGAAGATGAACTGCAGCAATCTCCTGGGCTACTTTCATGTGTCTTATGGCTAATTCTGATTGCAGGGAGTACCGCCTTCCTAACAGTGAGCATGTGGCGGCAGCGTTAATCCGATGCTGCTTTTATGGGTATTTTCTAGAAAATAGTCACTTTTACTTGTATCACCCTATAGTTTAGTAAGGCATGGTAAAGTGCTTATATTAGAGTAAACCTCCAATCTGTAAACATATCAGAAATAACCTCCTTTGCCGGTGCCCACGTATTATTTAATAAGGTATGGTAACAATATTTGTAATAGAGTAGACCTCCAATCAGAGAGCAGATGAAACTAACATTAATCCAGTATTTCTTCCCCTTTTTTTTTTGAGCAAGGTATCATCAGAGTTTCTCTCCATCCATTAATAATTTAAGATTTATTAGGATCCTCTGTTGAGATGGGGAGACGTGAGTGGCACGTGTGTCAAGTACATATCAGTGAAACAAACAGTATTGAGTAAGTGAATACCAATAATGATTCCCCTTGTTCCCGCTTTTAGTATGGTTTATATAATGGTTTTGTATAAGGAAAAGAGGTTGCCTTTATGTGGCTCTGTTTTGAGTCTAGTAGCACAGACTTGCTTGTATGAGGATAAGAAGTAGTCTTTATATACATCTGTTATAAATCTGGTAGCGCAGGTGAATAATTATACAAAGTCAAAAATGACAGGAGTAATATTCCACTCAATTATATAAGAGGTGAAAAGGTTGTTTCCTTTACTCACTGCGATCCCACAGTTTGAAGCGACTTGAAACTTGAAAACTTGAAACTTTGTATACTCCGCAATGGAGTGAAGTAACAGCTTTAGAAAACTCCGGTTTCGTGGAAACAAAGGCAGCTTCGCAATTTAAATCAAGCGGGCGTTTGTGGTGAGCAGCGGGGATTTGTGGAGAGCAGCGGGGAAACTCCGGTCACCGCGAACATCAGTTGTGTGAGGAGATCTCAGGAGACAGCGGAGGAAGGATAGTCGCTGAGTTCAACGTTTCCCAGTGGGTGTCGGCGGTTGCGGCGGTTGCGGGTCGGCGGTTGCGGCGGTTGCGGGTTTCACATACTCCCGGGGCTCAGGAACAGCGTGCGCGTGCGTGCGTACGTTACTACGTCATCGCACACCCTACTCCTTTTAAATATTAACCAGGTATCAAGTGTGTTTAAGCATCTTAGATCACTCCTATCTAGCACATATTGAATTTCTTTTATAGGGGCCCTCAACAAATGTTACAATTTCAGTACTCCTGCTAATTCTTGTTCCACCCGAAACCAGTCCTCCTTTTATTTGCCAGTAGTTGTAATTGATGCGCATGAAAAAGAAGACTTGCCTGTGGGTATCTCCCTAAATCAGGAACTCCCATCCCACATTGATGCCCTTGATTATAGACTTGATGTTTAGAAATTCTAGGCTTTTATGGGAATCATGGGAATCATCCTAAGGTGGTATAACCACCGGGCGAAGATGCATGATTTAACAAGATTCATTCTTCCCAACCAAGATACACACAGATGCTTCCATTTGTTAAGCTGTTTTTTCAAATCTCTGATGAGTAAGGAGTAAATTATCTCTATTATTTCCTTACTATTAGGAGGAATCATAATACCCAGGTATTTCATACCTTTTTGGGAGAAAAAAAAGAGGGAACATTATGACATTATATGTTGCTAATTATAAATCGTTGTATCTTTTCGGGATACTTCTTTATCTGGAAGGGATTCATCACAAAAAGATACAAAGATTTATAATTTGCAACATGTAAGAATGTTCCCTCTTTTCAATTGCTCAATAATTTTTTTTTGCATTGTAAGATAATTGGGTATTAAAGTACAATATATGTGTCTCTTTGGTCTAGAAAGGGTTAAATTGTATGCAGGTGAGTACAGGGATACCACACATGAATAGGTAGATTAGGTTTTTTGTGGGCTAAAAGGCCACATTTGAGAAGTGCACATTTAAGACTTTGAACATGTGTGGTGGTAATTTTTCAATCTTGTTTTTTTTCACACACATTGCTTTTTGACTGCAATTTAGGAGAACCTGTTATACATTACTGCAAGAAAACAATCCAGGTTGTTTTCTGCAAGCCCCCCTGAGTAGATCTATGCTCCCCATGCATAGGTTTGCCATGAAAACTAGACAGAACAGAAAAATGTAAAAGTCTGGAGCAGTACAGGTAAAAAATAGCAAGACAAGTAAAAAATGTAAAACCACTGGAACAGAAACCACACAAAATAAAAGTGGGCCACTGTGTGGTACAGCTTAAAGCATGTACCTATACAGAGTGCAGGTTGTCCAGGGCAATCAGGGCAATAGAAGGAGGTCTTCTTTCGTGGCCCCCTAGTATAACACACTCTGCACTTTCTCTGGCTGGTTCTGCATTTTTGGAGTGGAGGGATTTTAAAAATGAAATGGGTAGCCCCAACCCTACTTTGCCCCAGTGCGTTCGGGGACCAGGCACATTGTGGTACATGACCCCAGCAATGACCTGGAGCTAAAATTGCCAAAAGGTCAGTCTCATTACAGGGTTTGCTTTTTTGCAAAGAAAAAGAGAGTTGTCGGTTGCAATTTGCTTGAGATAAATAGCAACTTTCTTGCACCAGGCCTTGGTCTTATGTATGAGGAGGTAGAGCTGTAGGAGCTGATCCACAAAATTACCCACCCCCTCCATATTCTTGGTATAGGTCTTGATGCACCCTTATTTTCTAAGTGGTACCCTTTGTTCAAAAGGGGGAGTCTTAGGTCCCAAATAATTCTGGCACTGGTTCCCTGATGTTCTGGGCAACCTGGAGGGTCAAGGTGGCAATCCTTTCCCTCATATACCCGGAAGGCCTAAGTGTACCCATTCTCGTTATCACAAAGTTTATACACCTTGATCCCATACCTGGAGCACTTGGAAGGAATATATTGCTTGAACCCCAACCTTCTTTTATATTTCATCAGGGATTCATCAACAGGTATCTTCCTCCCAGGTGTATAAACTTCTGCAAACCTGACAGAGAGGTGGGTAATCAGGGGGCAGATTTTTTATCAAAACTTTTCTCTGTGCTCATCACACGAACAAAATAAACTCAAGATCATATAAACTAATACGATCACTAGCATCTCACTATAAGGAGTAGGCCTGAATCAAATGGAAATCAGATTTAAAATATAGTTGGGAAGCAGTAAGGACTGTCTTTAGCAACAACAACAAAAACCATATGCATTGCATTAGCTTAACCCCTTAAGGACAGAGCCTTTGAAACATTTTTGTCCTTTCTGGACAATGGCTATTTTAACATTTCTGTGCTGTTTGTGTTTAGCAGTAATTTTCTTCTTCGTCATTTGCTGTACCCACACATATTATATATTGTTTTTATCGGGACAAAAAGTGCTTTCTATGGATGCCATATTTTTTATCATATCTTATTATATTATTAAAAAAAAATAATAAAATATGGTAAAAAAAAAAAAAATACACAAATTTCTTTGTTTTTATTTGAAACAACTTCTCCTCATCGACAATAGCGAACGAAAAAACATGCTAAATAGATTCTACTATTTCTCCTGAGTACAGGGATACCACCCATGCATAGGTTTGTTGGGTTGTTTGGGGGCTAAAATGCCAAATTTGTGAGGTGCAGTTTTTTGTTTTCCAACTTGAAATTTTTACATGCAGACAGCCTGCACCCATGTCCCATTTGGGACATATTTGAAACCAGCCAGTGTATTTTACCCCATCAACCCATATATTTTTTAAAAGTAGACACCCTAGGCTATCTCAAATGGTGGTATTTTAACACTTTCCATGCACTAATTCTACCACCAGCCTTTGTCAAAGTTTGTGGTAGTAATTTTTTTGTGTTTTTTTTTCACAAACCTTGTACTTCAGACATGAATTTACAGATTTTGGTATGTGTCACTGCCAAATAACACCCCAATAAGTGTTCAGCAACATCTCTTGAGTACAGGGATACCACCCATGCATAGGTTTGTTGGGTTGTTTGGGGGGTAAAAGGCCAAATTTGGTAGGTGCCGTTTTTGGTTTTCCAAATTGAAATTTTGACATGCAGACCGCCTGCACCCATGTCCCATTTGGGACATATTTGAAAACAGCCAGTGTATTTTACCCCATCAACCCATATATTTTTTAAAAGTAGACACCCTACGCTATTTCAAATGGTGGTATTTTAACACTTTCCATGCACTAATTCTACCACCAGCCTTTGTCAAAGTTTGTGGTAGTAATTTTTGTGTGTTTTTTTTTTCACAAATATTGTATTTTAGACATAAATTCACAGATTTTGGTATGTGTCACTGCCAAACAATAACCCAATATGTGTTCAACAACATCTCCTGAGTACAGGGATACCACCCATGCATAGGTTTGTTGGGTTGTTTGGGGGCTAAACGGGCCCCATTGTGAAGGTGCGCATTTTCAACTTGGAATATTGACGTGTAGTCAGCCTGAGCCCATCTTTCATTTGGGACTTTTTTTTTAAAGTAGGACAGTGTATTTTACCCCAAAAAGTATATATTTTGTAAAAGTAGACACCCTAGGCTATTTTAAATGGTGTTATTTTAACACTTTCCATGCACCAATTCTACCACCAGCCTTTGTCAAAGTTTGTGGTAGTCATTTTATTGTGTATTTTTTCCCACATACATTGCACTTTAGACACAAATTCACATATTTCGGTATGTGTCACTGACAAACAATACCACAATATATGTTCAGCAACATCTCCCGAGCACAGGGATACCACCCATGCATAGCTTTGTCAGCTTTGTTGGGTGTTGAAAGGCTACATTTGAGAGGTGCGCTTTTTGATTTTCAAACTTGGAATTTGAACATGTAGAGCAAGGAAGGGGTTAATAGCTCTTATAAGAGCCTTTGTAGTACTGTACAAAAAAATTAACCCCTAAAAATGCACAGACAAGAAAAAATGTTCTGCTGTGCAGTGATCAGTGGCAGGGAAGGGGTTAATACATTTTATTTAATTTATTACAATTAAAAAATTATGTTATACAGATCTGTCTCTTTCCCTCACTAAAACTCAAGTGAGGAGAGGGAGGCAGATCCATATGGGTCAGAACAATATTTACGAACCAGACGAATGGTGATGCTCATCTGAGAAATCACCAAACCACCTTTGCCACTGATCGGCTGTTACTGATCGCTATACACGCGTTCAGACAGCTTCAAAAGGAATACACGTAATCCCCTAGTGGGTATAACTAACCCCTAGCGAGTCTGACAAAAAAAATGCTGATAGCAAAAAAAAATCCTTCTGCGACTAGATTGCTCCATATGCGCTGCTTAGGCAGTGACCATATGCACTGCTTAGGCAGTGACCATATGTGCTGCTTAGGAAGTGATATACGGCAAGGAAGGGGTTAATAGCTCTTAAAAGAGCCTTTGATATACTGTAATAAATCAAAGTAAAAAAAAATAACCCCTAAAAAAATGCACAGACAGCAAAAAATTTGCTGCTGTGTAAGATCACTGCGTACACAGCGATCAATTGCAGGGAAGGGGTTAAATACTGGAAACGGCTTTTATAAAAGCCTTTGGGTCTCAATTCTATTAAATATATTATAATTAAAAACTTACATTATACAGCTCTGTCTCCCTCACTCACTAAAACTCAAGTGAGATGGAGGCAGATCTACACGGATCAGATCAAATATTTACAAATATTGATCTAACCAGACGAATGGTGATGCTCATCTAAGCAAACGCCAACCCGCCTTTGTCACTTATCAGCTGTTACTGATCGCTATACATGCGGTCAGACAGCTAAAAAAAATTTTTTTACGTTAAACGTAGTCCCCTAGCGGGTATAATTAACACGTGACGGGTGTAATAAAAAAGTTTTAAAAAAATTAAAAATGCTTCTGCAGCAAGATTGCTGCATTTGCGTCAGATCGCTGCTTAGGCAGTGATCTACAGCAAGAAAGGGGTGAATTACAGTAAATTACAGTAAAAAATGACAGTAAAAAAAAAAATGAACCCCTAAAAAATGCACAGACAGCAAAAAATGTGCTGCTGTGTATGATCACTGCGTACACAGCGATCAATGGCAGGGAAGGGGTTAAATGGCTTTTATAAAAGCCCTTGGTGTTTAAAACAGTATTAAATATTTTTTTTATTATTTTATTTTATTCTGTCTCTCTCCCTTACTAAAACTAGTTAGGTGAGGGAGGCAGATCAATACTTGTCAAAGGCAATATTTACTAATATTGCCTTTGACAGTATGGTAAGTGCTCATCAGAGCACTTACCATACATGCCTGCACACAGATCACATAGATATATAAAAAAAACATAGCGAGAACCCGGTAGATCGAAAAGAAATTAAAACCCTTAAGGCAGGAAAGAACCCTCTGCCAGATGGCTACAAACATCTTTACCACAAGAAATCCTGCTCTGAACTAACCCCATTGCTCACAGAGCAATTTCAACAGTCTAAGTAATGACATTCGCAAATATCCTTCAATAGCTGAGAGATACATAAGAGTCAGTTTTGAGTACGATAGTTCACAATGATCAGGTGTGTTTCATGCATGCAAGCAGGGCCGGACTGGGAATAAAAAGCATTGCGTAATTTTACCAACAGCCAGGACTTACCCCAGAACGCAAATTGCTCTCACAGGACTTAACCCAGCACTCAGGACCAGGGCCGGTGCAAGGATTTTTGCCGCCCTAGGCAAAATAAAAATTGCCGCCCCCCCCCCCCCACATTATCATATTATTATTCCCTTCAATATCCCAGGATTATGCCCCACAATATGCTAGGATTTAGCCACCCAATATGCCAGGATTCTTCCCCTTAATATCCAAGGATTATGCCCATCAATATGCCAGGATTTAGCCACACAATATGCCACAATTATTCCCCTCAATATCGCAGTATTATGCCCCCCAATGTCTCAGAATTATGCCCCTCATTATTCCAGGATTATGCCCCTCAATATGCCAGGATTATGCCCCTCAATATTCCAGGATTTAGCAACCCAATATGCCAGGATTATTCCCCTCAATATCCCAGGATTATGCCCCTCAATGTCCCAGGATTATGCCCCTCAATGTCCCAGGATTATGCCCCTCAATATCCCAGGATTTTGCCCCACAATATGCCAGGACTTAGCCACCCAATATGCCAGGATTTTCCCCCACAATATGCCAGGACTTAGCCACCCAAAATGTCAGGACTTTCCACCACAATATACCAGGACTTAGCCACCCAATATGCCAGGACTTTCCCCCACAATATGCCAGGACTTAGCCACCCAATATGCCAGGATTATTCCCCTCAATATCCCAGGATTATGCCCCTCAATATCCCAGGATTATGCCCCTCGTTATCCTAGGATTATTACCCTCAATATGCCAGGATTATTCCCCTCAATATCCCAGGATTATGCCCCACAATATGCCAGTATTTAGCCACCCTATATGCCAGGATTATTCCCCTCAATATCCCAGGATTATGCCCCTCAATGTGCCAGGATTTAGCCACCCAATATGCCAGGATTATTCCCCTCAATATCCCAGGATTATGCCCCTCAATGTCCCAGGATTATGCCCCTCAATATGCCAGGATTATGAACCTCAATATCCCAGGATTTTGCCCCACAATATGCCAGGACTTAGCCACCCCATATGCCAGGATTTTCCCCCACAATATTCCAGGATTTAGCCAGGCAATATGCCAGGACTTTCCCCCAAAATATGCCTTGACTTAGCCAACCAATATGCCAGGATTATTCTCTTCAATATGCCAGGATTATTCCCCTCAATATCCCAGGATTATGCACATCATTATCCTAGGATTATGCCCCTTAATATGCCAGGATTATTCCCCTCAATATCCCAGGAATATTCCCCCCAATATGCCAGGATTATTCCCCTCAATATCCCAGGATTATGCCCCTCAATATGCCAGGATTTAGAAACCCAATATGCCAGGATTATTCCCCTCAATATCCCAGGATTATGCCCCTCAATGTCCCAGGATTATGCCCCTCATTATCCCAGGATTATGCCCCTCAATATGCCAGGATTATGCCCCTCAATATCCCAGGATTTTGCCCCACAATATGCCAGGACTTGGCCACCCAATATGCCAGGTTTTCCCCCACAATATGCCAGGACTTAGCCACACAATATGCCAGGACATTCCCCCAAAATATGCCAGGATTATGCCCCTCAATATGCCAGGATTATGCCCCTCAATATGCCAGGATTATGCCCCTCATTATCCCAGGATTTTGCCCCACAATATGCCAGGACTTAGCCACCCAATATGCCAGGATTTTTCCCCACAATATGCCAGGATTTAGCCACCCAATATGCCAGGATTATTCCCCTCAATATCCCAGGATTATGCCCCTCAATGTCCCAGGATTATGCCCCTCATTATCCCAGGATTATGCCCCTCAATATGCCAGGATTATGCCCATCAATATCCCAGGATTTTGCCCCACAATATGCCAGGACTTGGCCACCCAATATGCCAGGTTTTCCCCCACAATATGCCAGGACTTAGCCACACAATATTCCAGGACTTTCCCCCAAAATATGCCAGGATTATGCCCCTCAATATGCCAGGATTATGCCCCTCAATATGCCAGGATTATGCCCCTCATTATCCCAGGATTTTGCCCCACAATATGCCAGGATTTAGCCACCCAATATGCCAGGATTTTTCCCCACAATATGCCAGGATTTAGCCACCCAATATGCCAGGATTATTCCCCTCAATATCCCAGGATTATGCCCCTCAATATCCCAGGATTATGCCCCTCAATGTCCCAGGATTATGCCCCTCATTATCCCAGGATTATGCCCCTCAATATGCCAGGATTATGCCCCTCAATATCCCAGGATTTTGCCCCATAATATGCCAGGATTTAGCCACCCAATATGCCAGGATTTTCCCCCACAATATGCCAGGATTTAGCCACCCAATATGCCAGGACTTTCCACCAAAATATGCCAGGATTTAGCCACCCAATATGCCAGGATTATTCTCTTCAATATGCCAGGATTATTCCCCTCAATATGCCAGGATTATGCCCCTTAATATGCCGGGATTATTCCCCTCGATATCCCAGGATTATTCCCCCCAATATGCCAGGATTATTCCAATCAATATCCGAGGATTATGCCCCTCAATATGCCAGGATTATGCCCCTAATTATCCCAGGATTATGCTCCTCAATATGCCAGAATTATTCCACTCAATATCCCAGGATTATGCCCCACAATATGCTAGGATATAGCCACCCAATATGCCAGGATTATTCCCCTCAATATCCCAGGATTATGCCCCACAATATGCCAGGACTTATCCACCCAATATGCCAGGATCATTCCCCTCAATATCCCAGGATTTTGCCCCTCAATATGCCAGGATTTAGCCACCAAATATGCCAGGATTATTCCCCTCAATATCCCAGGATTAAGCCCCACAATATGCCAGGACTTAGCCACCCAATATGCCAGGATCATTCCCCTCAATATGCCAGGATTATGCCCCTCATTATCCCAGGATTACGCTCCTCAATATGCCAGAATTATTCCCCTCAATAACCCAGGATTATGCCCAACAATATGCTAGGATATAGCCACCCAATATGCCAGGATCATTCCCCTCAATATCCCAGGATTTTGCCCCTCAATATGCCAGGATTTAGCCACCAAATATGCCAGGATTATTCCCCTCAATATCCCAGGATTATGCCCCACAATATGCCAGGACTTAGCCACCCAATATGCCAGGATCATTCCCCTCAATATGCCAGGATTATGCCCCTCATTATCCCAGGATTATGCTCCTCAATATGCCAGAATTATTCCCCTCAATATCCCAGGATTATGCCCCACAATATGCTAGGATTTAGCCACCCAATATGCCAGGATCATTCCCCTCAATATCCCAGGATTTTGCCCCTCAATATGCCAGGATTTAGCCACCAAATATGCCAGGATTATTCCCCTCAATATCCCAGGATTATGCCCCTCAATATGCCAGGACTTAGCCACCCAATATGATAGGATTATTCCCCTCAATATCCCAGGATTATGCCCCTCAATATGCCAGGATATAGCCACCCAATATGCGAGGATTATTCCCCACAATATCCCACGATTATGCCCCTCAATGTCCCAGGATTATGCCCCTCAATTTCCCAGGATTATGCCCCTCAATATGCCAGGATTATGCCCCTCAATATCCTAGGATTTTGCCCCACAATATGCCAGGACTTAGCCACCCAATATGCCAGGATTTTCCCCCACAATATGCCAGGATTTAGCCACCCAATATGCAAGGACTTTCCCCCAAAATATGCCTTGACTTAGCCACCCAATATGCCAGGATTATTCTCTTCAATATGCCAGGATTATTCCCCTCAATATCCCAGGATTATGCACCTCATTATCCTAGGATTATGCCCCTTAATATGCCAGGATTATTCCACTCAATATCCCAGGATTATTCCCCCCAATATGCCAGGATTATTCCCCTCAATATCCCAGGATTATGCCCCTCAATATGCCAGGATTTAGCCACCCAATATGCCAGGATTATTCCCCTCAATATCCCAGGATTATGCCCTCAATGTCCCAGGATTATGCCCCTTATTATCCCAGGATTAAGCCCCTCAATATGCCAGGATTATGCCCCTCAATATGCCAGGATTTTGCCCCACAATATGCCAGGACTTAGCCACCCAATATGCCAGGTTTTCCCCCACAATATGCCAGGACTTAGCCACACATTATGCCAGGACTTTCCCCCAAAATATGCCAGTATTATGCCCCTCAATATGCCAGGATTATGCCCCTCATTATCCCAGGATTTTGCCCCACAATATGCCAGGACTTAGCCACCCAATATGCCAGGATTTTCCCCCACAATATGCCAGGATTTAGCCACCCAATATGCCAGGATCATTCCCCTCAATATCCCAGGATTTTGCCCCTCAATATGCCAGGATTTAGCCACCAAATATGCCAGGATTATTCCCCTCAATATCCCAGGATTATGCCCCTCAATATGCCAGGATTTAGCCACCCAATATGCCAGGATTATTCCCCTTAATATCCAAGGATTATGCCCCTCAATATTCCAGGATTTAGCCACCCAATATGCCAGGATTATTCCCCTCAATATCCCAGGATTATGCCCCTCAATGTCCCAGGATTATGCCCCTCAATGTCCCAGGATTATGCCCCTCAATATCCCAGGATTTTGCCCCACAATATGCCAGGACTTAGCCACCCAATGTGCCAGGATTTTCCCCCACAATGTGCCAGGATTTAGCCACCCAATATGCAAGGACTTTCCCCCAAAATATGCCTTGACTTAGCCACCCAACATGCCAGGATTATTCTCTTCAATATGCCAGGATTATTCCCCTCAATATCCCAGGATTATGCACCTCATTATCCTAGGATTATGCCCCTTAATATGCCAGGATAATTCCCCTCAATATCCCAGGATTATTCCCCCCAATATGCCAGGATTATTCCCCTCAATATCCCAGGATTATGCCCCTCAATATGCCAGGATTTAGAAACCCAATATGCCAGGATTATTCCCCTCAATATCCCAGGATTATGCCCCTCAATGTCCCAGGATTATGCCCCTCATTATCCCAGGATTATGCCCCTCAATATGCCAGGATTATGCCCCTCAATATGCCAGGATTTTGCCCCACAATATGCCAGGACTTAGCCACCCAATATGCCAGGTTTTCCCCCACAATATGCCAGGACTTAGCCACACAATATGCCAGGACTTTCCCCCAAAATATGCCAGTATTATGCCCCTCAATATGCCAGGATTATGCCCCTCATTATCCCAGGATTTTGCCCCACAATATGCCAGGACTTAGCCACCCAATATGCCAGGATTTTCCCCCACAATATGCCAGGATTTAGCCACCCAATATGCCTGGATTATTCCCCTCAATATCCCAGGATTATGCCCCTCAATATCCCAGGATTCTGACCCTCATTATCCCAGGATTATTCCCCCCAATATGCCAGGATTATTCCAATCAATATCCGAGGATTATGCCCCTCAATATTCCAGGATTATGCCCCTCATTATCCCAGGATTATGCCCCTCAATATTCCACAATTATTCCCCTCAATATCCCAGGATTATGCCCCACAATATGCTAGGATATAGCCACCCAATATGCCAGGATTATTCCCCTCAATATCCCAGGATTATGCCCCACAATATGCCAGGATTTAGCCACCCAATATGCCAGGATCATTCCCCTCAATATCCCAGGATTTTGCCCCTCAATATGCCAGGATTTAGCCACCAAATATGCCAGGATTATTCCCCTCAATATCCCAGGATTATGCCCCTCAATATGCCAGGATTTAGCCACCCAATATGCCAGGATTATTCCCCTCAATATCCCAGGATTATGCCCCTCAATATTCCAGGATTTAGCCACCCAATATGCCAGGATTATTCCACTCAATATCCCAGGATTATGCCCCTCTATGTCCCAGGATTATGCCCCTCAATGTCCCAGGATTATGCCCCTCAATGTCCCAGGATTTTTCCCCTCAATATCCCAGGATTTTGCCCCACAATATGCCAGGACTTAGCCATCCAATATGCAAGGACTTTCCCCCAAAATATGCCTTGACTTAGCCACCCAATATGCCAGGATTATTCTCTTCTATATGCCAGGATTATTCCACTCAATATCCCAGGATTATGCACCTCATTATCCTAGGATTATGCTCCTTAATATGCCAGGATAATTCCCCTCAATATCCCAGGATTATTCCCCCCAATATGCCAGGATTATTCCCCTCAATATCCCAGGATTATGCCCCTCAATATGCCAGGATTTAGAAACCCAATATGCCAGGATTATTCCCCTCAATATCCCAGGATTATGCCCCTCAATGTCCCAGGATTATGCCCCTCATTATCCCAGGATTATGCCCCTCAATATGCCAGGATTATGACCCTCAATATCCCTGGATTTTGCCCCACAATATGCCAGGACTTGGCCACCCAATATGCCAGGTTTTCCCCCACAATATGCCAGGACTTAGCCACACAATATGCCAGGACATTCCCCCAAAATATGCCAGGATTATGCCCCTCAATATGCCAGGATTATGCCCCTCAATATGCCAGGATTATGCCCCTCATTATCCCAGGATTTTGCCCCACAATATGCCAGGACTTAGCCACCCAATATGCCAGGATTTTTCCCCACAATATGCCAGGATTTAGCCACCCAATATGCCAGGATTATTCCCCTCAATATCCCAGGATTATGCCCCTCAATGTCCCAGGATTATGCCCCTCATTATCCCAGGATTATGCCCCTCAATATGCCAGGATTATGCCCATCAATATCCCAGGATTTTGCCCCACAATATGCCAGGACTTGGCCACCCAATATGCCAGGTTTTCCCCCACAATATGCCAGGACTTAGCCACACAATATTCCAGGACTTTCCCCCAAAATATGCCAGGATTATGCCCCTCAATATGCCAGGATTATGCCCCTCAATATGCCAGGATTATGCCCCTCATTATCCCAGGATTTTGCCCCACAATATGCCAGGATTTAGCCACCCAATATGCCAGGATTTTTCCCCACAATATGCCAGGATTTAGCCACCCAATATGCCAGGATTATTCCCCTCAATATCCCAGGATTATGCCCCTCAATATCCCAGGATTATGCCCCTCAATGTCCCAGGATTATGCCCCTCATTATCCCAGGATTATGCCCCTCAATATGCCAGGATTATGCCCCTCAATATCCCAGGATTTTGCCCCATAATATGCCAGGATTTAGCCACCCAATATGCCAGGATTTTCCCCCACAATATGCCAGGATTTAGCCACCCAATATGCCAGGACTTTCCACCAAAATATGCCAGGATTTAGCCACCCAATATGCCAGGATTATTCTCTTCAATATGCCAGGATTATTCCCCTCAATATGCCAGGATTATGCCCCTTAATATGCCGGGATTATTCCCCTCGATATCCCAGGATTATTCCCCCCAATATGCCAGGATTATTCCAATCAATATCCGAGGATTATGCCCCTCAATATGCCAGGATTATGCCCCTAATTATCCCAGGATTATGCTCCTCAATATGCCAGAATTATTCCACTCAATATCCCAGGATTATGCCCCACAATATGCTAGGATATAGCCACCCAATATGCCAGGATTATTCCCCTCAATATCCCAGGATTATGCCCCACAATATGCCAGGACTTATCCACCCAATATGCCAGGATCATTCCCCTCAATATCCCAGGATTTTGCCCCTCAATATGCCAGGATTTAGCCACCAAATATGCCAGGATTATTCCCCTCAATATCCCAGGATTAAGCCCCACAATATGCCAGGACTTAGCCACCCAATATGCCAGGATCATTCCCCTCAATATGCCAGGATTATGCCCCTCATTATCCCAGGATTACGCTCCTCAATATGCCAGAATTATTCCCCTCAATAACCCAGGATTATGCCCAACAATATGCTAGGATATAGCCACCCAATATGCCAGGATCATTCCCCTCAATATCCCAGGATTTTGCCCCTCAATATGCCAGGATTTAGCCACCAAATATGCCAGGATTATTCCCCTCAATATCCCAGGATTATGCCCCACAATATGCCAGGACTTAGCCACCCAATATGCCAGGATCATTCCCCTCAATATGCCAGGATTATGCCCCTCATTATCCCAGGATTATGCTCCTCAATATGCCAGAATTATTCCCCTCAATATCCCAGGATTATGCCCCACAATATGCTAGGATTTAGCCACCCAATATGCCAGGATCATTCCCCTCAATATCCCAGGATTTTGCCCCTCAATATGCCAGGATTTAGCCACCAAATATGCCAGGATTATTCCCCTCAATATCCCAGGATTATGCCCCTCAATATGCCAGGACTTAGCCACCCAATATGATAGGATTATTCCCCTCAATATCCCAGGATTATGCCCCTCAATATGCCAGGATATAGCCACCCAATATGCGAGGATTATTCCCCACAATATCCCACGATTATGCCTCTCAATGTCCCAGGATTATGCCCCTCAATTTCCCAGGATTATGCCCCTCAATATGCCAGGATTATGCCCCTCAATATCCTAGGATTTTGCCCCACAATATGCCAGGACTTAGCCACCCAATATGCCAGGATTTTCCCCCACAATATGCCAGGATTTAGCCACCCAATATGCAAGGACTTTCCCCCAAAATATGCCTTGACTTTGCCACCCAATATGCCAGGATTATTCTCTTCAATATGCCAGGATTATTCCCCTCAATATCCCAGGATTATGCACCTCATTATCCTAGGATTATGCCCCTTAATATGCCAGGATTATTCCACTCAATATCCCAGGATTATTCCCCCCAATATGCCAGGATTATTCCCCTCAATATCCCAGGATTATGCCCCTCAATATGCCAGGATTTAGCCACCCAATATGCCAGGATTATTCCCCTCAATATCCCAGGATTATGCCCTCAATGTCCCAGGATTATGCCCCTTATTATCCCAGGATTAAGCCCCTCAATATGCCAGGATTATGCCCCTCAATATGCCAGGATTTTGCCCCACAATATGCCAGGACTTAGCCACCCAATATGCCAGGTTTTCCCCCACAATATGCCAGGACTTAGCCACACATTATGCCAGGACTTTCCCCCAAAATATGCCAGTATTATGCCCCTCAATATGCCAGGATTATGCCCCTCATTATCCCAGGATTTTGCCCCACAATATGCCAGGACTTAGCCACCCAATATGCCAGGATTTTCCCCCACAATATGCCAGGATTTAGCCACCCAATATGCCAGGATCATTCCCCTCAATATCCCAGGATTTTGCCCCTCAATATGCCAGGATTTAGCCACCAAATATGCCAGGATTATTCCCCTCAATATCCCAGGATTATGCCCCTCAATATGCCAGGATTTAGCCACCCAATATGCCAGGATTATTCCCCTTAATATCCAAGGATTATGCCCCTCAATATTCCAGGATTTAGCCACCCAATATGCCAGGATTATTCCCCTCAATATCCCAGGATTATGCCCCTCAATGTCCCAGGATTATGCCCCTCAATGTCCCAGGATTATGCCCCTCAATATCCCAGGATTTTGCCCCACAATATGCCAGGACTTAGCCACCCAATGTGCCAGGATTTTCCCCCACAATGTGCCAGGATTTAGCCACCCAATATGCAAGGACTTTCCCCCAAAATATGCCTTGACTTAGCCACCCAACATGCCAGGATTATTCTCTTCAATATGCCAGGATTATTCCCCTCAATATCCCAGGATTATGCACCTCATTATCCTAGGATTATGCCCCTTAATATGCCAGGATAATTCCCCTCAATATCCCAGGATTATTCCCCCCAATATGCCAGGATTATTCCCCTCAATATCCCAGGATTATGCCCCTCAATATGCCAGGATTTAGAAACCCAATATGCCAGGATTATTCCCCTCAATATCCCAGGATTATGCCCCTCAATGTCCCAGGATTATGCCCCTCATTATCCCAGGATTATGCCCCTCAATATGCCAGGATTATGCCCCTCAATATGCCAGGATTTTGCCCCACAATATGCCAGGACTTAGCCACCCAATATGCCAGGTTTTCCCCCACAATATGCCAGGACTTAGCCACACAATATGCCAGGACTTTCCCCCAAAATATGCCAGTATTATGCCCCTCAATATGCCAGGATTATGCCCCTCATTATCCCAGGATTTTGCCCCACAATATGCCAGGACTTAGCCACCCAATATGCCAGGATTTTCCCCCACAATATGCCAGGATTTAGCCACCCAATATGCCTGGATTATTCCCCTCAATATCCCAGGATTATGCCCCTCAATATCCCAGGATTCTGACCCTCATTATCCCAGGATTATTCCCCCCAATATGCCAGGATTATTCCAATCAATATCCGAGGATTATGCCCCTCAATATTCCAGGATTATGCCCCTCATTATCCCAGGATTATGCCCCTCAATATTCCACAATTATTCCCCTCAATATCCCAGGATTATGCTTCACAATATGCTAGGATATAGCCACCCAATATGCCAGGATTATTCCCCTCAATATCCCAGGATTATGCCCCACAATATGCCAGGATTTAGCCACCCAATATGCCAGGATCATTCCCCTCAATATCCCAGGATTTTGCCCCTCAATATGCCAGGATTTAGCCACCAAATATGCCAGGATTATTCCCCTCAATATCCCAGGATTATGCCCCTCAATATGCCAGGATTTAGCCACCCAATATGCCAGGATTATTCCACTCAATATCCCAGGATTATGCCCCTCAATATTCCAGGATTTAGCCACCCAATATGCCAGGATTATTCCACTCAATATCCCAGGATTATGCCCCTCTATGTCCCAGGATTATGCCCCTCAATGTCCCAGGATTATGCCCCTCAATGTCCCAGGATTTTTCCCCTCAATATCCCAGGATTTTGCCCCACAATATGCCAGGACTTAGCCATCCAATATGCAAGGACTTTCCCCCAAAATATGCCTTGACTTAGCCACCCAATATGCCAGGATTATTCTCTTCTATATGCCAGGATTATTCCACTCAATATCCCAGGATTATGCACCTCATTATCCTAGGATTATGCTCCTTAATATGCCAGGATAATTCCCCTCAATATCCCAGGATTATTCCCCCCAATATGCCAGGATTATTCCCCTCAATATCCCAGGATTATGCCCCTCAATATGCCAGGATTTAGAAACCCAATATGCCAGGATTATTCCCCTCAATATCCCAGGATTATGCCCCTCAATGTCCCAGGATTATGCCCCTCATTATCCCAGGATTATGCCCCTCAATATGCCAGGATTATGACCCTCAATATCCCTGGATTTTACCCCACAATATGCCAGGACTTAGCCACCCAATGTGCCAGGATTTTCCCCCACAATATGCCAGGATTTAGCCACCCAATATGCAAGGACTTTCCCCCAAAATATGCCTTTGACTTAGCCACCCAATATGCCAGGATTATTCTCTTCAATATGCCAGGATTATTCCCCTCAATATCCCAGGATTATGCACCTCATTATCCTAGGATTATGCCCCTTAATATGCCAGGATAATTCCCCTCAATATTCCAGGATTATTCCCCCCAATATGCCAGGATTATTCCCCTCAATATCCCAGGATTATGCCCCTCAATATGCCAGCATTTAGAAACACAATATGCCAGGATTATTCCCCTCAATATCCCAGGATTATGCCCCTCAATGTCCCAGGATTATGCCCCTCATTATCCCAGGATTATGCCCCTCAATATGCCAGGATTATGCCTCTCAATATGCCAGGATTTTGCCCCACAATATGCCAGGACTTAGCCACCCAATATGCCAGGTTTTCCCCCACAATATGCCAGGACTTAGCCACACAATATGCCAGGACTTTCCCCCAAAATATGCCAGTATTATGCCCCTCAATATGCCAGGATAATGCCCCTCATTACCACAGGATTTTGCCCCACAATATGCCAGGACTTAGCCACCCAATATGTCAGGATTTTCCCCCACAATATGCCAGGATTTAGCCACCCAATATGCCAGGATTATTCCCCTCAATATCCCAGGATTATGCCCCTCAATATCCCAGGATTATGCCCCTCATTATCCCAGGATTATTCCCCCCAATATGCCAGGATTATTCCAATCAATATCCGAGGATTATGCCCCTCAATATTCCAGGATTATGCCCCTCATTATCCCAGGATTATGCCCCTCAATATTCCACAATTATTCCCCTCAATATCCCAGGATTATGCCCCACAATATGCTAGGATATAGCCACCCAATATGCCAGGATTATTCCCCTCAATATCCAAGGATTATGCCCCACAATATGCCAGGACTTAGCCACCCAATATGCCAGGATTATTCCCCTCAATATCCCAGGATTATGCCCCACGATATGCCAGGACTTAGCCACACAATATGCCAGGATCATTCCCCTCAATATCCCAGGATTTTGCCCCTCAATATGCCAGGATTTAGCCACCAAATATGCCAGGATTATTCCCCTCAATATCCCAGGATTATGCCCCTCAATATGCCAGGATTTAGCCACCCATTATGCCAGGATTATTCCCCTCAATATCCCAGGATTATGCCCCTCAATATTCCAGGATTTAGCCACCCAATATGCCAGTATTATTCCCCTCAATATCCCAGGATTATGCCCCTCAATGTCCCAGGATTATGCCCCTCAATGTCCCAGGATTATGCCCCTCAATGTCCCAGGATTATGCCCCTCAATATCCCAGGATTTTGCCCCACAATATGCCAGGACTTAGCCACCCAATATGCAAGGACTTTCCCCCAAAATATGCCTTGACTTAGATACCCAATATGCCAGGATTATTCTCTTCAATATGCCAGGATTATTCCCCTCAATATCCCAGGATTATGCACCTCATTATAATAGGATTATGCCCCTTAACATGCCAGGATAATTCCCCTCAATATCCCAGGATTATTCCCCCCAATATGCCAGGATTATTCCCCTCAATATCCCAGGATTATGCCCCTCAATATGCCAGGATTTAGAAACCCAATATGCCAGGATTATTCCCCTCAATATCCCAGGATTATGCCCCTCATTATCCCAGGATTATGCCCCTCAATATTCCACAATTATTCCCCTCAAAATCCCAGGATTATGCCCCACAATATGCTAGGATATAGCCACCCAATATGCCAGGATTATTCCCCTCAATATCCCAGGATTATGCCCCACAATATGCCAGGATTTAGCCACCCAATATGCCAGGATTATTCCCCTCAATATCCCAGGATTATGCCCCACAATATGCCAGGACTTAGCCACCCAATATGCCAGGATTTTCCCCCACAATATGCCAGGATTTAGCCACCCAATATGCAAGGACTTTCCCCCAAAATATGCCTTGACTTAGCCACCCAATATGCCAGGATTATTCTCTTCAATATGCCAGGATTATTCCCCTCAATATCCCAGGATTATGCACCTCATTATCCTAGGATTATGCCCCTTAATATGCCAGGATTATTCCACTCAATATCCCAGGATTATTCCCCCCAATATGCCAGGATTATTCCCCTCAATATCCCAGAATTATGCCCCTCAATATGCCAGGATTTAGCCACCCAATATGCCAGGATTATTCCCCTCAATATCCCAGGATTATGCCCTCAATGTCCCAGGATTATGCCCCTTATTATCCCAGGATTAAGCCCCTCAATATTCCAGGATTATGCCCCTCAATATGCCAGGATTTTGCCCCACAATATGCCAGGACTTAGCCACCCAATATGCCAGGTTTTCCCCCACAATATGCCAGGACTTAGCCACACAATATGCCAGGACTTTCCCCCAAAATATGCCAGTATTATGCCCCTCAATATGACAGGATTATGCCCCTCATTATCCCAGGATTTTGCCCCACAATATGCCAGGACTTAGCCACCCAATATGCCAGGATTTTCCCCAACAATATGCCAGGATTATTCCCCTCAATATCCCAGGATTATGCCCCTCAATATCCCAGGATTATGCCCCTCATTATCCCAGGATTATTCACCTCAATATGAAAGGATTATTCCAATCAATATCCGAGGATTATGCCAATCAATATTCCAGGATTATGCCCCTCATTATACCAGGATTATGCCCCTCAATATTCCACAATTATTCCCCTCAATATCCCAGGATTATGCCCCACAATATGCTAGGATATAGCCACCCAATATGCCAGGATTATTCCCCTCAATATCCCAGGATTATGCCCCACAATATGCCAGGACTTAGCCACCCAATATGCCAGGATCATTCCCCTCAATATCCCAGGATTTTGCCCCTCAATATGCCAGGATTTAGCCACCAAATATGCCAGGATTATTCCCCTCAATATCCCAGGATTATGCCCCTCAATATGCCAGGATTTAGCCACCCAATATGCCAGGATTATTCCCCTTAATATCCCAGGATTATGCCCCTCAATATTCCAGGATTTAGCCACCCAATATGCCAGGATTATTCCCCTCAATATCCCAGGATTATGCCCCTCAATGTCCCAGGATTATGCCCCTCAATGTCCCAGGATTATGCCCCTCAATATCCCAGGATTTTGCCCCACAATATGCCAGGACTTAGCCACCCAATGTGCCAGGATTTTCAACCACAATATGCCAGGATTTAGCCACCCAATATGCAAGGACTTTCCCCCAAAATATGCCTTGACTTAGCCACCCAATATGCCAGGATTATTCTCTTCAATATGCCAGGATTATTCCCCTCAATATCCCAGGATTATGCACCTCATTATCCTAGGATTATGCCCCTTAATATGCCAGGATAATTCCCCTTAATATCCCAGGATTATTCCCCCCAATATGCCAGGATTATTCCCCTCAATATCCCAGGATTATGCCCCTCAATATGCCAGCATTTAGAAACACAATATGCCAGGATTATTCCCCTCAATATCCCAGGATTATGCCCCTCAATGTCCCAGGATTATGCCCCTCATTATCCCAGGATTATGCCCCTCAATATGCCAGGATTATGCCCCTCAATATGCCAGGATTTTGCCCCACAATATGCCAGGACTTAGCCACACAATATGCCAGGTTTTCCCCCACAATATGCCAGGACTTAGCCACACAATATGCCAGGACTTTCCCCCAAAATATGCCAGTATTATGCCCCTCAATATGCCAGGATTATGCCCCTCATTATCCCAGGATTTTGCCCCACAATATGCCAGGACTTAGCCACCCAATATGCCAGGATTTTCCCCCACAATATGCCAGGATTTAGCCACCCAATATGCCTGGATTATTCCCCTCAATATCCCAGGATTATGCCCCTCAATATCCCAGGATTCTGCCCCTCATTATCCCAGGATTATGCCCCTCAATGTCCCAGGATTATGCCCCTCAATGTCCCAGGATTATGCCCCTCAATATCCCAGGATTTTGCCCCACAATATGCCAGGACTTAGCCACCCAATATGCAAGGACTTTCCCCCAAAATATGCCTTGACTTAGCCACCCAATATGCCAGGATTATTCTCTTCAATATGCCAGGATTATTCCCCTCAATATCCCAGGATTATGTACCTCATTATCCTAGGATTATGCCCCTTAATATGCCAGGATAATTCCCCTCAATGTCCCAGGATTATGCCCCTCAATATGCCAGGATTTAGCCACCCAATATGCCAGGATTATTCCCCTCAATATCCCAGGATTATGCACCTCAATATCCCAGGATTATGCCCCTCATTATCCCAGGATTATTCCCCCCAATATGCCAGGATTATTCCAATCAATATCCGAGGATTATGCCCCTCAATATTCCAGGATTATGCCCCTCAATATTCCACAATTATTCCCCTCAATATCCCAGGATTATGCCCCACAATATGCTAGGATATAGCCACCCAATATGCCAGGATTATTCCCCTCAATATCCCAGGATTATGCCCCACAATATGCCAGGACTTAGCCACCCAATATGCCAGGATTATTCCCCTCAATATCCCAGGATTATGCCCCACAATATGCCAGGATTTAGCCACCCAATATGCCAGGATCATTCCCCTCAATATCCCAGGATTTTGCCCCTCAATATGCCAGGATTTAGCCACCAAATATGCCAGGATTATTCCCCTCAATATCCCAGGATTATGCCCCTCAATATGCCAGGATTTAGCCACCCTCTATGCCAGGATTATTCCCCTCAATATCCCAGGATTATGCCCCTCAATATTCCAGGATTTAGCCACCCAATATGCCAGGATTATTCCCCTCAATATCCCAGGATTATGCCCCTCAATGTCCCAGGATTATGCCCCTCAATGTCCCAGGATTATGCCCCTCAATGTCCCAGGATTATGCCCCTCAATGTCCCAGGATTATGCCCCTCAATATCCCAGGATTTTGCCCCACAATATGCCAGGACTTAGCCACCCAATATGCAAGGACTTTCCCCCAAAATATGCCTTGACTTAGCCACCCAATATGCCAGGATTATTCTCTTCAATATGCCAGGATTATTCCCCTCAATATCCCAGGATTATGCCCCTCAATATCCCAGGATTATGCCCCTCATTATCCCAGGATTATGCCCCTCAATATGCCAGGATTATTCACCTCAATATCCCAGGATTATGCCCCTCAATGTCCCAGGATTATGCCCCTCATTATCCCAGGATTATGCCCCTCAATATGCCAGGATTATGCCCCTTAATATCCCAGGATTTTGCCCCATAATATGCCAGGATTTAGCCACCCAATATGCCAGGATTTTCCCCCACAATATGCCAGGATTTAGCCACCCAATATTCCAGGACTTTCTACCAAAATATGCCAGGATTTAGCCAACCAATATGCCAGGATTATTCTCTTCAATATGCCAGGATTATTCCCCTCAATATGCCAGGATTATGCCCCTTAATATGCCGGGATTATTCCCCTCGATATCCCAGGATTATTCCCCCCAATATGCCAGGATTATTCCAATCAATATCCAAGGATTATGCCCCTCAATATGCCAGGATTATGCCCCTCATTATCCCAGGATTATGCTCCTCAATATGCCAGAATTATTCCCCTCAATATCCCAGGATTATGCCCCACAATATGCCAGGACTTAGCCACCCAATATGCCAGGATTTAGCCACCAAATATGACAATATTATTCCCCTCAATATCCCAGGATTATGCCCATCAATATGCCAGGATTTAGCCACCCAATATGCCAGGATTATTCCCCCCAATATCCCAGGATTATGCCCCTCAATGTCCCAGGATTATGCCCCTCAATGTTCTAGCATTATGCCCCTTAATATGCCAGGATTATGCCCCTCAATATCACATTATTTTGCCCCACAATATGCCAGGATTTAGCCACCCAATATGCCAGGATTTTCCCCCACAATATGCCAGGATTTAGCCACCCAATATGCAAGGACATTCCCCCAAAATATGCCTTGACTTAGCCACCCAATATGCCAGGATTATTCTCTTCAATATGCCAGGATTATGCCACTCAATATCCCAGGATTTTGCCCCACAATATGCCAGGACTTGGCCACCCAATATGCCAGGTTTTCCCCCACAATATGCCTGGACTTAGCCACACAATATGCCAGGACTTTCCCCCAAAATATGCCAGGATTATGCCCCTCAATATGCCATGATTATGCCCCTCAATATGCCAGGATTATGCCCCTCATTATACCAGGATTTTGCCCCACAATATGCCAGGACTTAGCCAACCAATATGCCAGGATTTTCCCCCACAATATGCCAGGATTTAGCCACCCAATATGCCAGGATTATTCCCCTCAATATCCCAGGATTATGCCCCTCAATATCACAGGATTATGCCCCTCATTATCCCAGGATTATTCCCCTCAATATCCCAGGATTATTTCCCTCAATGTCCCAGGATTATGCCCCTCATTATCCCAGGATTATGCCCCTCAATATGCCAGGATTATGCCCCTCAATATCCCCGGATTTTGCCCCATAATATGCCAGGACTTAGCCACCCAATATGCCAGGATTTTCCCCCACAATATGCCAGGATTTAGCCACCCAATATGCCAGGACTTTCCACCAAAATATGCCAGGATTTAGCCACCCAATATGCCAGGATTATTCTCTTCAATATGCCAGGATTATTCCCCTCAATATGCCAGGATTATGCCCCTTAATATGCCGGGATTATTCCCCTCGATATCCCAGGATTATTCCCCCCAATATGCCAGGATTATTCCAATCAATATCCGAGGATTATGCCCCTCAATATGCCAGGATTATGCCCCTCATTATCCCAGGATTATGCTCCTCAATATGCCAGAATTATTCTCCTCAATATCCCAGGATTATGCCCCACAATATGCCAGGATATAGCCACCCAATATGCCAGGATTATTCCCCTCAATATCCCATGATTATGCCCCACAATATGCCAAGACTTAGCCACCCAATATGCCAGGATCATTCCCCTCAATATACCAGGATTTTGCCCCTCAATATGCCAGGATTTAGCAACCAAATATGCCAATATTATTCCCCTCAATATCCCAGGATTATGCCCCTCAATGTCCCAGGATTATGCCCCTCAATGTCCCAGGATTATGCCCCTCAATGTCCCAGGATTATGCCCCTCAATATCCCAGGATTTTGCCCCACAATATGCCAGGACTTAGCCACCCAATATGCAAGGACTTTCCCCCAAAATATGCCTTGACTTAGCCACCCAATATGCCAGGATTATTCTCTTCAATATGCCAGGATTATTCCCCTCAATATCCCAGGATTATGCCCCTCAATATCCCAGGATTATGCCCCTCATTATCCCAGGATTATGCCCCTCAATATGCCAGGATTATTCCCCTCAATATCCCAGGATTATGCCCCTCAATGTCCTAGGATTATGCCCCTCATTATCCCAGGATTATGCCCCTCAATATGCCAGGATTATGCCCCTTAATATCCCAGGATTTTGCCCCATAATATGCCAGGACTTAGCCACCCAATATGCCAGGATTTTCCCCCACAATATGCCAGGATTTAGCCACCCAATATTCCAGGACTTTCTACCAAAATATGCCAGGATTTAGCCACCCAATATGCCAGGATTATTCTCTTCAATATGCCAGGATTATTCCCCTCAATATGCCAGGATTATGCCCCTTAATATGCCGGGATTATTCCACTCGATATCCCAGGATTATTCCCCCCAATATGCCAGGATTATTCCAATCAATATCCAAGGATTATGCCCCTCAATATGCAAGGATTATGCCCCTCATTATCCCAGGATTATGCTCCTCAATATGCCAGAATTATTCCCCTCAATATCCCAGGATTATGCCCCACAATATGCCAGGACTTAGCCACCCAATATGCCAGGATTTAGCCACCAAATATGACAATATTATTCCCCTCAATATCCCAGGATTATGCCCATCAATATGCCAGGATTTAGCCACCCAATATGCCAGGATTATTCCCCCCAATATCCCAGGATTATGCCCCTCAATGTCCCAGGATTATGCCCCTCAATGTCCTAGCATTATGCCCCTTAATATGCCAGGATTATGCCCCTCAATATCACATTATTTTGCCCCACAATATGCCAGGATTTAGCCACCCAATATGCCAGGATTTTCCCCCACAATATGCCAGGATTTAGCCACCCAATATGCAAGGACATTCCCCCAAAATATGCCTTGACTTAGCCACCCAATATGCCAGGATTATTCTCTTCAATATGCCAGGATTATGCCCCTCAATATCCCAGGATGTTGCCCCACAATATGCCAGGACTTGGCCACCCAATATGCCAGGTTTTCCCCCACAATATGCCTGGACTTAGCCACACAATATGCCAGGACTTTCCCCCAAAATATGCCAGGATTATGCCCCTCAATATGCCATGATTATGCCCCTCAATATGCCAGGATTATGCCCCTCATTATACCAGGATTTTGCCCCACAATATGCCAGGACTTAGCCAACCAATATGCCAGGATTTTCCCCCACAATATGCCAGGATTTAGCCACCCAATATGCCAGGATTATTCCCCTCAATATCCCAGGATTATGCCCCTCAATATCACAGGATTATGCCCCTCATTATCCCAGGATTATGCCCCTCATTATCCCAGGATTATGCCCCTCAATGTCCCAGGATTATGCCCCTCATTATCCCAGGATTATGCCCCTCAATATGCCAGGATTATGCCCCTCAATATCCCCGGATTTTGCCCCATAATATGCCAGGACTTAGCCACCCAATATGCCAGGATTTTCCCCCACAATATGCCAGGATTTAGCCACCCAATATGCCAGAACTTTCCACCAAAATATGCCAGGATTTAGCCACCCAATATGCCAGGATTATTCTCTTCAATATGCCAGGATTATTCCCCTCAATATGCCAGGATTATGCCCCTTAATATGCCGGGATTATTCCCCTCGATATCCCAGGATTATTCCCCCCAATATGCCAGGATTATTCCAATCAATATCCGAGGATTATGCCCCTCAATATGCCAGGATTATGCCCCTCATTATCCCAGGATTATGCTCCTCAATATGCCAGAATTATTCTCCTCAATATCCCAGGATTATGCCCCACAATATGCCAGGATATAGCCACCCAATATGCCAGGATTATTCCCCTCAATATCCCATGATTATGCCCCACAATATGCCAAGACTTAGCCACCCAATATGCCAGGATCATTCCCCTCAATATACCAGGATTTTGCCCCTCAATATGCCAGGATTTAGCAACCAAATATGCCAATATTATTCCCCTCAATATCCCAGGATTATGCCCCTCAATATGCCAGGATTTAGCCACCCAATATGCCAGGATTATTCCCCACAATATCCCAGGATTATGCCCCTCAATGTCCCAGGATTATGCCCCTCAATGTCCTAGGATTATGCCCCTCAATATGCCAGGATTATGCCCCTCAATATCCAAGGATTTTGCCCCACAATATGCCAGGATTTAGCCACCCAATATGCAAGGACATTCCCCCAAAATATGCCTTGACTTAGCCACCCAATATGCCAGGATTATTCTCTTCAATATGCCAGGATCAATCCCCTCAATATCCCAGGATTTTGCCCCTCAATATCCCAGGATTTAGCCACCAAATATGCCAGGATTATTCCCCTCAATATCCCAGGATTATGCCCCTCAAAATGCCAGGATTTAGCCACCCAATATGCCAGGATTATTCCCCTCAATATCCCAGGATTATGCCCCTCAATATTCCCGGATTTAGCCACCCAATATGCCAGGATTATTCCCCTCAATATCCCAGGATTATGCCCCTCAATATCCCAGGATTTTGCCCCACAATATGCCAGGACTTAGTCACCCAATATGCCATAATTTTCCCCCACAATATGCCAGGATTTAGCCACCCAATATGCTTGGACTTTCCCCCAAAATATGCCTTGACTTAGCCACCCAATATGCCAGGATTATTCTCTTCAATATGCCAGGATTATTCCCTTCAATATCCCAGGATTATGCACCTCGTTATCCTAGGATTATGCCCCTTAATATGCCAGGATTATTCCCCTAAATATCCCAGGATTATTCCCCCCAATATGCCAGGATTATTCCCCTCAATATCCCAGGATTATGCCCCTCAATATGCCAGGATTTAGCCACCCAATATGCCAGGAGTATTCCCCTTAATATCCCAGGATTATGCCCTCAATGTCCCAGGATTATGCCCCTCATTATCCCAGGATTATGCCCCTCAATATGCCAGGATTATGCCCCTCAATATCTCAATATCCAAGGATTTTGCCCCACAATATGCCAGGACTTAGCCACCCAATATGCCAGGTTTTCCCCCACAATATGCCAGGACTTAGCCACACAATATGCCAGGACTTTCCCCCAAAATATGCCAGGATTATGCCCCTCAATATGCCAGGATTATGCCCCTCAATATGCCAGGATTATGCCCCTCAATATCCCAGGATTTTGCCCCACAATATGCCAGGACTTAGTCACCCAATATGCCAGGATCTCCCCCCACAATATTCCAGGCTTTAGCCACCCAATATGCCATGATTATTCCCCTCAATATCCCAGGATTATGCCCCTCAATATCCCAGGATTATGCCCCTCATTATCCCAGGATTATTCCCCCCAATATGCCAGGATTATTCCAATCAATATCCGAGGATTATGCCCCTCAATATGCCAGGATTATGCCCCTCATTATCCCAGGATTATGCCCCTCAATATGCCAGAATTATTCCCCTCAATATCCCAGGATTATGCCCCACAATATGCCAGGATATAGCCACCCAATATGCCACGATTATTCCCCTCAATATCCCAGGATTATGCCACACAATATGCCAGGACTTAGCCACCCAATATGCCAGGATCATTCCCCTCAATATCCCAGGATTTTGCCCCTCAATATGCCAGGATTTAGCCACCAAATATGCCAGGATTATTCCCCTCAATATCCCAGGATTATGCATCTCAATATGCCAGGATTTAGCCACCCAATATACCAGGATTATTCCCCTCAATATCCCAGGATTATGCCCCTCAATATCTCAGGATTATGCCCCTCATTATCCTAGGATTATGCCCCTCAATGTCCCAGGATTATGCCCCTCAATATCCCAGGATTATGCCCCTCAATATGCCAGGATTTAGCCACCCAATATGCAAGGACTTTCCCCCAAAATATGCCTTGACTTAGCCACCCAATATGCCAGGATTATTCTCTTCAATATGCCAGGATTATTCCCCTCAATATCCCAGGATTATGTACCTCATTATCCTAGGATTATGCCCCTTAATATGCCAGGATAATTCCCCTCAATGTCCCAGGATTATGCCCCTCAATATGCCAGGATTTAGCCACCCAATATGCCAGGATTATTCCCCTCAATATCCCAGGATTATGCCCCTCAATATGCCAGAATTATTCCCCTCAATATCCCAGGATTATGCCCCACAATATGCCAGGATATAGCCACCCAATATGCCAGGATTATTCCCCTCAATATCCCAGGATTATGCCACACAATATGCCAGGACTTAGCCACCCAATATGCCAGGATCATTCCCCTCAATATCCCAGGATTTTGCCCCTCAATATGCCAGGATTTAGCCACCAAATATGCCAGGATTATTCCCCTCAATATCCCAGGATTATGCATCTCAATATGCCAGGATTTAGCCACCCAATATACCAGGATTATTCCCCTCAATATCCCAGGATTATGCCCCTCAATATCTCAGGATTATGCCCCTCATTATCCTAGGATTATGCCCCTCAATGTCCCAGGATTATGCCCCTCAATATCCCAGGATTATGCCCCTCAATATGCCAGGATTTAGCCACCCAATATGCAAGGACTTTCCCCCAAAATATGCCTTGACTTAGCCACCCAATATGCCAGGATTATTCTCTTCAATATGCCAGGATTATTCCCCTCAATATCCCAGGATTATGTACCTCATTATCCTAGGATTATGCCCCTTAATATGCCAGGATAATTCCCCTCAATGTCCCAGGATTATGCCCCTCAATATGCCAGGATTTAGCCACCCAATATGCCAGGATTATTCCCCTCAATATCCCAGGATTATGCCCCTCAATATCCCAGGATTATGCCCCTCATTATCCCAGGATTATTCCCCCCAATATGCCAGGATTATTCCAATCAATATCCGAGGATTATGCCCCTCAATATTCCAGGATTATGCCCCTCAATATTCCACAATTATTCCCCTCAATATCCCAGGATTATGCCCCTCAATATGCCAGGATTATGCCCCTCAATATCTCAATATCCAAGGATTTTGCCCCACAATATGCCAGGACTTAGCCACCCAATATGCCAGGTTTTCCCCCACAATATGCCAGGACTTAGCCACACAATATGCCAGGACTTTCCCCCAAAATATGCCAGGATTATGCCCCTCAATATGCCAGGATTATGCCCCTCAATATGCCAGGATTATGCCCCTCAATATCCCAGGATTTTGCCCCACAATATGCCAGGACTTAGTCACCCAATATGCCAGGATCTCCCCCCACAATATTCCAGGCTTTAGCCACCCAATATGCCAGGATTATTCCCCTCAATATCCCAGGATTATGCCCCTCAATATCCCAGGATTATGCCCCTCATTATCCCAGGATTATTCCCCCCAATATGCCAGGATTATTCCAATCAATATCCGAGGATTATGCCCCTCAATATGCCAGGATTATGCCCCTCATTATCCCAGGATTATGCCCCTCAATATGCCAGAATTATTCCCCTCAATATCCCAGGATTATGCCCCACAATATGCCAGGACTTAGCCACCCAATATGCCAGGATCATTCCCCTCAATATCCCAGGATTTTGCCCCTCAATATGCCAGGATTTAGCACCAAATATGCCAGGATCATTCCCCTCAATATCCCAGGATTTTGCCCCTCAATATGCCAGGATTTAGCCACCAAATATGCCAGGATTATTCCCCTCAATATCCCAGGATTATGCATCTCAATATGCCAGGATTTAGCCACCCAATATACCAGGATTATTCCCCTCAATATCCCAGGATTATGCCCCTCAATATCTCAGGATTATGCCCCTCATTATCCTAGGATTATGCCCCTCAATGTCCCAGGATTATGCCCCTCAATATCCCAGGATTATGCCCCTCAATATGCCAGGATTTAGCCACCCAATATGCAAGGACTTTCCCCCAAAATATGCCTTGACTTAGCCACCCAATATGCCAGGATTATTCTCTTCAATATGCCAGGATTATTCCCCTCAATATCCCAGGATTATGTACCTCATTATCCTAGGATTATGCCCCTTAATATGCCAGGATAATTCCCCTCAATGTCCCAGGATTATGCCCCTCAATATGCCAGGATTTAGCCACCCAATATGCCAGGATTATTCCCCTCAATATCCCAGGATTATGCCCCTCAATATGCCAGAATTATTCCCCTCAATATCCCAGGATTATGCCCCACAATATGCCAGGATATAGCCACCCAATATGCCAGGATTATTCCCCTCAATATCCCAGGATTATGCCACACAATATGCCAGGACTTAGCCACCCAATATGCCAGGATCATTCCCCTCAATATCCCAGGATTTTGCCCCTCAATATGCCAGGATTTAGCCACCAAATATGCCAGGATTATTCCCCTCAATATCCCAGGATTATGCATCTCAATATGCCAGGATTTAGCCACCCAATATACCAGGATTATTCCCCTCAATATCCCAGGATTATGCCCCTCAATATCTCAGGATTATGCCCCTCATTATCCTAGGATTATGCCCCTCAATGTCCCAGGATTATGCCCCTCAATATCCCAGGATTATGCCCCTCAATATGCCAGGATTTAGCCACCCAATATGCAAGGACTTTCCCCCAAAATATGCCTTGACTTAGCCACCCAATATGCCAGGATTATTCTCTTCAATATGCCAGGATTATTCCCCTCAATATCCCAGGATTATGTACCTCATTATCCTAGGATTATGCCCCTTAATATGCCAGGATAATTCCCCTCAATGTCCCAGGATTATGCCCCTCAATATGCCAGGATTTAGCCACCCAATATGCCAGGATTATTCCCCTCAATATCCCAGGATTATGCCCCTCAATATCCCAGGATTATGCCCCTCATTATCCCAGGATTATTCCCCCCAATATGCCAGGATTATTCCAATCAATATCCGAGGATTATGCCCCTCAATATTCCAGGATTATGCCCCTCAATATTCCACAATTATTCCCCTCAATATCCCAGGATTATGCCCCTCAATATGCCAGGATTATGCCCCTCAATATCTCAATATCCAAGGATTTTGCCCCACAATATGCCAGGACTTAGCCACCCAATATGCCAGGTTTTCCCCCACAATATGCCAGGACTTAGCCACACAATATGCCAGGACTTTCCCCCAAAATATGCCAGGATTATGCCCCTCAATATGCCAGGATTATGCCCCTCAATATGCCAGGATTATGCCCCTCAATATCCCAGGATTTTGCCCCACAATATGCCAGGACTTAGTCACCCAATATGCCAGGATCTCCCCCCACAATATTCCAGGCTTTAGCCACCCAATATGCCAGGATTATTCCCCTCAATATCCCAGGATTATGCCCCTCAATATCCCAGGATTATGCCCCTCATTATCCCAGGATTATTCCCCCCAATATGCCAGGATTATTCCAATCAATATCCGAGGATTATGCCCCTCAATATGCCAGGATTATGCCCCTCATTATCCCAGGATTATGCCCCTCAATATGCCAGAATTATTCCCCTCAATATCCCAGGATTATGCCCCACAATATGCCAGGACTTAGCCACCCAATATGCCAGTATCATTCCCCTCAATATCCCAGGATTTTGCCCCTCAATATGCCAGGATTTAGCACCAAATATGCCAGGATTATTCCCCTCAATATCCCAGGATTATGCATCTCAATATGCCAGGATTTAGCCACCCAATATACCAGGATTATTCCCCTCAATATCCCAGGATTATGCCCCTCAATATCTCAGGATTATGCCCCTCATTATCCTAGGATTATGCCCCTCAATATGCCAGGATTATTCCCCTCAATATCCCAGGATGTTGCCCCACAATATGCCAGTATTTAGCCACCCAATATGCCAGGATTATTACCCTCAATATCCCAGGATTATGCCCCTCAATATGCCAGGATTATTCCCCTCAATATCCCAGTACTCACAATATGCCAGGACTTAGCCACCCAATATGCCAGGATTATTCCCCTCAATATCCCAGGATTATGCCCCTCAATATGCCAGTATTTAGCTACCCAATATGCCAGGATTATTCCCCTCAATATCCAGGATTATGCCCCTCAATATCACAGGATTATGCCCCTCATTATCCCAGGATTATGCCCCTCAATATGCCAGGATTATTCCCCTCAATATCCCAGGATTTTGCCCCTCAATATGCCAGGATTTAGCCGCCCAATATGCCAGGATTATTCCCCTCAATATCCCAGGATTATGCCCCTCAATGTCCCAGGATTATGCCCCTCATTATCCCAGGATTATGCCCCTCAATATGCCAGGATTATGCCCCTCAATATCCCAGGATTTTGCCACACAATATGCCAGGATTTAGCCACCCAATATGCCAGGATTTCCCCCCCCCCCCCCCCCAATATGCCAGGATTTAGCCACCCAATATGCCAGGATTTTCCCCCACAATATGCCAGCAATCATTATTATGCCGCACAATATGCTAGGATCCTCTCACCTTCCCCCTTACAATAAATTGTGTTTAAAAAAAGCTTATTGAATGCGCATTGGCTGGAGGGGAGCGCACAACGCTTCCCTCACAACCACTGACCTGCACCTGAGACAGAGCAGCAGCGACGAAGTAAGTAAGGCTGCCTAGGTCGCCTTACTGGTGGCGCCGGCCCTGCTCAGGACTTATCCTAGCATGTAGATTGCACTCATAGAACTTTCCCCAGCACCCAGATTTAATTCACAGAACTTACCCCACCACTAAGCTTGCACTCACAGTACTTGCCCCAGCACCTTGGTCTTTCTATTGCCATGGAGCACTGTGATACACCCATTTATTACATTCTGCCACAGAAGTAGGCACACGTATACACTTCCTCACTCACTCACACTCTGCCACTCACATACTTACACTTTGTCACTCACTCACACACTCACACTATGCCACTCACTCCCACTCTGCCTCTCACTCCCACTCTACCACTCACTTACTCTCTGCCACTCACTCACTTACTCTCTGCCACTCACTCACTTACTCTCTGCTGCTCACCTACTTTTACTCTGCCAGTCACTTACTCACACTCTGCCACTCACTCACATACTTACACTCTGCCACTCACTCACTTATACTCAGCCAATCACCAATTTACACTCTTCCACTCACTCACACTCTGCCACTCACTCACACACTTACACTCGGCCAGTCACGCACTCACACTCTGCCACTCACACTGCCACTTAACCACTTACATTCTGTCCCTCACTTTCAATCTGCCACTCACTTATGCACAATCTGCCACCCACTCACTCCCTCACAAACTTACACTCACTCACACACTTACACACTGCTACTTACTGACACACTTATACTCTGCTGCTCACTCACTTACACTCTGCCAGTCACTTACTCACACACTTACATTCTGCCGCTCACTCACACACTTACAATCTGACACTCACTCACACACTTACAATCTGACACTCACTTACACACTGCCACTCACTCACACTCTACCACTCACTTACAATCTGACACTCACTCACACACTTACACTCTGCCACTCACACACAATCTGCCACTCACTTATACTCTGCCACTCACACACTTACATTCTGCCACTCACTCACTCACTCACACACACACACTTACACCTACATACTTACAATCTGCCAATCACTCACACACTTACACTCACTCACTCAATTTACATAAATTAAATGTGCTCCAGCACCGACATTGCTCATATAGTACCTCCCCATATAGTACCGTACCCTGCAGTCCAGCATCTTCCTCACAGGGATGGGACACTTCATTGCGGATGCAGCCGCTTCACCATCGGCACTTCACCACACGACAGCTCGTCGCTGAAGATTTCATCGCGGGACATTTCATCGCTAAAGGTAAGTTTATTTTTGTATTTTATCTATGTTAGTTTATTTTAGTAAGGGTAGTTAGAATTAGGGTTTAGGGGGTAAGAATTAGTTTTTATTGTTTGGGGTTAATTTTAGTATTACGGTTTAGGGGATTAATTTTAGTATTAGGGTTCGGGGGTTAGTATTAGGGTTTAGGGGGTTAGTATTAGGGTTCTGGGGTTAGTATTAGGGTTTAAGGGGTTAGTATTAGGGGTCGGTGGTTAGTATTAGGGGTCGGGGGTTAATTTTAGTATTGGGTTTTATGGGTTAATTTTAGTATTAGGGTTTGGGGGGGCACTTTGGGGGGGAATCATTTATTAGGGGGGGTATTTTCTTTTTACTTTTACATTTTTAAGAGCTGAAAGTTCAGCGCTGAACTGTCATCTCTTACATAGCCGCGTCTGCGATCAAACGGCCGCGTTATTATTAATTCTAACTGCCGTTCTGAACTGTCAGCGATGAATATGCGTCCTAGACCCGCAAAAAACATGGTACTGCAGAAGCCCCCCTCTCACTTCCTCTCACTCTGTCAACTGCTCTGGCCAGGCGGAATTTCTTAAAGTGGTCCCAGGGCAGGCGGCCTACCAGGAATTTTCCTTGTATCGCGGTAGGCCAGTCTGACTCTGCCTGCAAGAGTGAAGAGAGACAACCGGAGCAAAGTTGTAAATATCATCAAATAGGTCACTGTGTTTGGTATAGAAGCAATTCTAGTATCCACTGACACAAAGAAAGCATTTGACCAGATTAACTGGTCTTTTAAGGAATACTCTCTGCAGTTTGGACTGAGATGTGGGTTGATTGACAAAGTAATGACACTCTATAATAATCCCAAAGCCAGTATTAAGATCAATTGAGACCTGCCCAAAACCATATATATTACCAATGGTACTAGGCAGGTGTGCCATGTGTAATCCATTTTATTTATCCTGGTGATGGAATCCCTAGCGACCCATACATGACAAAACAAAGGTATACATGGATACTCATTGGCCTAATGAATACAACTAGCAATGTATGCCGATGATGTTCTGACATCCTTATCCTTCCATGCTGAATCAATTCCCTCCAGGTAGAATAACTCACCAAATCTGGGATGCTCTCCTTTCCTTAAAGGGACACTCCCACCAAAAAATGAAAGTATTTTTATTTTTTTAATATGCAATGTTTATTTCAGATATGTACCACAGAAATATTTCAAGCAATTGAACACCATATTAAATAAATATAAATGGAATGCTAAGAAACTCAGGGTCAACTTATATTCTATGACTTCAATACTAGGGAGTCCCCCATTTCCAAAACTATTACCTATCCGAGATCCTGTCCTCTTTACTATAATGGGATAAAACTATGGGAAGGCCTGGATTGAAATGGAGAAACTCAAATTCCCCAACCTATAATGGAATAAAACTAAAACTGGGAAGGCCTGGATTGAAATGGAGAAACTCAAATTCCCCAACACAAATTTACTTAACCAGTGCTGACCAAAGTATCATAGTTCACCTGTGCTCATGCAATATGAATTTAAGGAGCGGTTAACCCCTTAGTGACATGTTCCTTTTGACCTTGTCTTTCCCTTGATGACATGGGCTGTTTTGACACTTCTGGGTTGTTTGTGTTTAGTTGTAATTTTCTTTTTTCTCACATACTGTACCCACACAAATTATAGATTGTTTTTATAGCCATAAGTAGGGTTTTCATTAGATACCATTAATTTCATCAAATCTTATAATTTACTACAAAACAATATTATAAAATATGATGAAAAAAAATAAAACAAAACTCACTTTGACTGAAAAAATGATTTACACAAATACAATCATTAAAAAAGATCCCATCTAAATAGTTAGTAAATTGTGGCCTGAAGTTAGAAATACACTTGCTTCCATGTTTTTCTGTATTTTTTTTGCAAGTTAGAGGGAAAAAAACAAAAATAGTGTTTTTTATTTTTTTCACCTTTTGCCCCCAACCCCAGTCCTAAATGCAATCCTAACTCTAACCCTTATGCTAACCCTTAATTTATTCTAATTTTAATTTTAACCCTTACCCTTATGCTCACACTAAATTAATCATAACCCTAACCATTGTTCTAACCCTAACCCTAGATTGTTAGCCAATTAAATCTTTCTTTTTTTACATTGTAATGTTGCTGACTACCTCCAGGGGAAGTCAAGCAACAGCATCAGAGTGACGGAAGTTAATTTTTTTTCACTTCCGACGCTCTCCGCTGCTCTCCAATATGGAGCCTGTGAATCGCCCTGTGGAGCGATCACTGGTGCCCTGGGCACCGTATTCCAATGTTGCTTTATGCCTCAACCTCGAGGCATTAAAGCATCACCGTTTTAGCGGTCTTAGATCTAAAAACACTGCTCATTTTAGGTCCGTCCAATGTCGGCAAGGGGTTAAAGGGAGACTCACTATTAATTAGAGACTTGATGTCGCAGGGCAGTGTCCTAAATTTTCCTACCCTACAGGGCAGACTCCATTTGGAGGTCTAGCGATATATCAGAATTAGCCTCCACTAATAAATCTAAAGTAACAAGATCATTTGTGGAAATTTATGACATAATTTTTGATGTTCAACATAAGAACACATTTTTGGGTATAATCTACAAACTTCTGCAAAAACAGGATGACACCAGCCACCCATATATTGTCTGTATGCATTCTGGACGAGATGTGGACACCTGTAGTGTGTCAAAATGACCATTAGTGACATCCAAAACAGAAATACGGTTACATATACAAAATATATTTTAATTTTATTTTAAAAAGGAAGAAATGCTTCCATACATTAAAACAACTTATATACATAATGTATACAGAGGTTTTTTCTGAAAGAAGGAGAGACTTCATATTATAAGGCCTGGCGTGTTTTGCCTGAAAAAATACGAGATCCTGACACGTTGTTATTACACCCCAACTAGGTTGCATGACATTTGGAAAAACTTCCCAGATCTCTGCTGGAGATGTGAGCAGACTAAGTAATCTATTTGATTGTGTAGAGCTGAAGCCCTTCTAGGAGTTGGTTCTGCACATCATCAACCGTACCGACAGTAAAATGTAACCATGAACGGAAAATGAGGATGGCCAATATCAGTGCAGCTAAGGCCATCATCGGAAATCCCCAACTGTCCCCACAATTCAGGAATAGCTCAGCACGGTGCAACATGGATTGTTCTTCATCAAATGATACTTAGCCCAACAGGGCTCAGACCCTTGCCTCTTAGGTGACGTTATGAAATGTTGGGGCAATAATATGACTGTATGGTTAGCCTCCACCAGTGACCTAAAAGACTAATTTTACCAGACAGTCGCTGACAGGCTTGACTTTGACCTTGTGGTAATATATAAATGTAGTTCTCTGGGAAAACTGGCTAAAAGTAATATAGAGCCAAATAAGAGAGAAGGAGAACCTCATTCAGAAAACCTGCATCAATATTTATGTAAAAATACAGTACTGTCGCAGTGTATCTCGCCTCAAGGATATAAAGATATTAAGCAAATGGTAGACTAGCCTTGAGACTATATATATTGTAAATAGAACTCTGTGTTGTACGTCTTGTATACAGCTGTATGTATTACAATGTTAATGTATGTTTTTGAATTTTCATATAAAAAATATATATGTATATAAATGAAGTTGAAAATGTGTGACTGTTTGACCAGGAAGAACTAAGCAAGATACTAATGACACAAATAAGATTCATACCAGTTTAAAATGCATCATGTATGCTGTATTTGTGATGACCAATTTATGTGGAAATGATAAAATATGGGGTGTGTCTTCGTCAATAGAAAAAATTGTGGACAAAGGACGCATGCACTCCAAACTCCAATATGATTGTAAAACTTCCGATTTATTCCAAAAAATTAAAATGGATCACAGGGACAATGAATACAAAGACAGGGAAAGGACGAATGCCTTAAATGTTTCGCGTGCTCACACGCTTAATCATAGGCTTAACAATAGACTGAATTCACAGAGACTAAATACAAAAGTTCTACTAATGCATAGAAAGGTCATCTCAATCAAGTTAATTAAAAAACCCAGTTAATCATGTTGCAGCATAGGAGAGGAGATGGTGTGATGAACATGTAAAATGAGGCATGGTAGGAGAAGTGAATAGAAATGAAAGCAGAGAAAAAAAAAAGTGAATAATGTGTGAATAGACGAATAGTGAAAATAGTATAAAAATATAAACTGGTGCAAAATAAATGATGGAAATGTGAGATGTGTATAAAGTGAATAAGACAAAAAAAATCTATTGCAAAATAAAAGTAGTAAAAGATAAATAGGAAAATAAATCTGTGAAAAAATGGACTAAGAAACAGTGTATTGAAATCTGAAAAATATATCTATGAAAAATGGACAAAGTGGCAGTGTATTGGAATGTGAAAAAATATGTGAAAAATAGACAAAGTGGCAGTGTATTGAATGTGAAAAAATTTAAACATATCCCTCTGTGCCATAACATGCTAATATGCAATATGACTCAAACATTTATTAACCCCTTTGTGACGTTAGGACGTACTATGCCGTCCTGACTTTAAGTGCCTTAAAGTCGTTAGGACGGCATAGTACGTCCTGTACTAAACAGCTCATCGCGGCTCCCCGCGATGAGCTGTTTTGGGATCCTGCTGCAGGCACTTACAGCAGGATCCCACCTGTCAGATGAGGCCACTTTTGAGTGGCCTCAGTCTGACAGGGAAAATGTAGCCGGTGCTCAAAGCGAGCACCGGCTACATTTTTCTAAATCGCGCTGTGCCCGAACTTCTGGGTTCGGGCACGCCTCCGTGACGTCACACGATTTTTTGGCAGGGACCCACAGGGTCTATTAAGATCCTGATCGGGTCTCTGCCAGAGTGTTCCTGGCTACCGCGGTGGCCAGGAACAAATCGTGGCGTTTTGGTGCTTGCATCGTATGGGACGCAAGCACCATGCGTCACGAAGGGGTTAAAAAAAAATTCCATTTTGATATAACAAAATATTTATTTATTTATTTATTTATTTTCTTAACATTGTAGAACAATAAGCATAAATAGTCATAATTATACAATAAAAAATAAATAAACTTTTTTCTAAGTGGGTGCAGAGACGTCACCAGCCATTGGGATTGGTGAGGTATGTAGTAACCAAAAGGTTATTAGATATACATCCCACCTTTAACATTGTGAGACTGTGTATAGACAGATGATGCCAAAATTGAATAAACTCATTGTAGATTGATGAACAATACAAAACTGACAGCATTAAATCCCTACATGTGTGACTAACTGATGTCTAGGCTGGTTAGATAGAGAAGACAGCTTGCACAAAATATGAATTCTTGCACATTATTTAAAAGACAATGGTAGGTGTTCGTTGAAAAATTGTTATGTATTCAGACATGATTAAACCAACAATGATAAAAAGAGTTAATTAATTTGAAAGTAGCATGAGTAAATCCTCACAAACCAAATATATCAATACTAACTGTTCGCTGAAAAGTTGTTATACATTCAGACATGGTTAAACAAAAAAAGAGGAAAAGAGTTAATTAATAGGAAAATAACATGAGTAGACCCTCACAAACCAAATGCATCAATATTAATTACATAAGTATAACATAACGCCACCCATCTAGTTAGAGACATAGGTATTCCTAGTAGAAGCATGAAATGTCAAACTCTGAATTCATGCCAGCCGGGTGTCTCGTTCCCAACTGGAAAATCCAATAGGTTTCTTGTCGACATAACTGTCTGTGTGTACTGCCCCCTCGAGGACCTCTGTCAATTTTATCTATGACCGAAACTCTGAAAAAATTTGTATTGTTGTTGTTACAGAATTGGAAGTGGCGTGCTACTGGGGTACTGGGGTATTGATTTTTTTTGTCTATGTCGTTAAGATGTTCACGTATGCTCTACTGGTGCGTCCTACATATTGTTTGCCACATTTAGCACAAGTGATGACATAAATTACGTTGGTGGTATTGCAGTTGATATACTTTGAATTAGTAAAGGTGTGGCCATTAGAATGTGATATTATGTTGGACCTTTTGGTAACGTGTCTACACGTTCTACAAATTCTATGGCCACAAGGAAAGGTACCAGTTGCATTTAGCCACTGTCCTCGTTCGGCCTCCGAGTTCCTTCTCTTTCGTGAGAAAAAACTGGGAGAGAGTAAATTTTTAAGAGTATTGGATCTCCTTGCTGTAAAGCGTACACCAGCTGAAAGTATTTGTCGATAACCCTCATTGGCTGCTAAAATGGGTAAATTTCTCTGAATGATATCCTTTATCTTGGAAAATTCTGTGCTAAAAGGTGTGACAAAATGTGACAGATCCATCTGTATAACCTGGGATCGCTGGTTCGTCCCTGGCGATTGAACTATGCGTATGGGATCTGAGCGCTATTCGCCAATCATATGCACTCAGATCCAGGCTATCACGGATATGTGATACGAATGGGAAATGTTTGACAATTATAAAGTTATGCATTTTTATGTGTTTTTTTTGTGTTGAAATTAAAATGGCAATTCGCCTCTGTCCTGGAGATAATTGAATTACTTCCAATTATCTCCAGGGCAGGGGGGAGGAAATCATAATGCCTGCTGGGAATAATCTGTGTCTGTGAGTCCTAAATTGGCTTATGTCTGTCTATTGTTACAGTCTCCCATTGGGTCCCCTAGGGGAGTGTCCACCAAGTGGGAGACCTGAATAAATACGGGTGTGTAGCCCACAGTAAAAGCAGTTCATGTTTTACCCTCAACACAGAGCGTGGTCTCGTTATTGGGGGGGAAGATCTACTAAACGGCGGTTTGTGCATCTGATGCTGAGGGTACTGTAACAATTGGTGGCAAGCGACGTGATGACCCTCATCGCCCAGAGAGACCACTGCAGCCAGGATTAATGGAAATGCCGTACGAAAGGCTGAAAAGAGATACCCTAAAGGATTAATTGGAACAGAGAGGCAGACAAGCCAGTAATCTCAGGAAAAGGGAGATTATTACAATATTAAACAAAATGGATGCAGTACCAGGGGCTGAAGGAACCAATGGGTCCAGCACAGCTGACAGAACCCCCGAGGAGGCAAGCTTTGACCGGGCGGTAAGAATCAGACTGGCCCATTATGGTCCCAACCTGACTATAGAGACCATTGACCGGGTCATAGCCGCTGTGGAGGTCAACCTGCTTCGCCAAAGCGGTGCTGCAGCAGCCCCAGCCCCAGCAAATCTGGTGGAGAAAAAGAAAGTACCATTTACCGCATTTAAACCGTTTGTGGAGACAGAAGGAGAGATTGATGGGTACCTTGCTGATTTTGAGCTACAAGGTATCCCCAGAGGACTGGGTCATTATATTATAAGGCAAGTTATCCCGCCGGGCCAGTGACGCTTTTCGGGCCATTCCAGATGAGGAGATTGGAGATTATGTAGCAGTGAAGGAAGCTTTGCTCTCCAGGTATGCCGTTACACCGGAGGCATACAGGAGGCGGTTCAGAGACACTGCCAAGTTAGCTGGGGATTCGTATGTTGAATGGGCATGTAAAGTGCACCGCACAGCTGCCGACTGGATTGCAGGGTGCCAAGCCGTATCCAGGGAAGAAGTGCTGTAGATGTTCTGACTGGAGCAATGTTTTGAGAAGTTATCCCCAGGCGTCAGAGAGTGGGTAAGTGATCGTAAACCCTACACTCTGGCAGACGAGTACACGGATGCCCGTAAACTGGACAGTACCATGGGTAAACCTCCTGCTAGAGGAGAGTATCGCCAAGCAGCACCCCCTCCAGCTACCATCTACCAACCACCGACGCACCACCCATCCGCACCCCCTCCAGCTAATAATTATTACCAGCCACCCCGGTTCAACTCCCGGGACTACTCCCAACCTATCCGTTGTTTTGGGTGCAAACAGCTTGGGCACAAACGACCAGAGTGCCCGCTGAATAATGCTAACCAGAACCAGTCCTGGAGGAGACCGACCAGCGGGAACCAACGGCCTACTCCGCCTGCTGCCCACTGCGTAGAGGAGGAGGAATGTTGGGGCGTCCTACATGAAGCAGACCCTGTTCAAGCTGCCCACCGCGATAACCGCCAACAACACCGACAACTGGTTAAAGTAAACGGGAAGGAAGTCAGTGGTCTACGGGATACCGGGGCGACCATGACATTGCTCCAAAAACACTTAGTGCCAGAGAATCAGCACACTGGGGACACCGTGGCTGTGAGAGTAGCCGGAGGCGCAGTGTTTCGCCTACCAGTTGCCCGGGTACATTTGGATTAGGGAGTGGGCGCCCGACATGTGAATGTGGGGATCATGAGGGACTTATCGGCGGATGTCCTCCTTGGAAATGACTTGGCTCCCCTTGTTTCTGCCCACGCTCCCATGGATCCCTCTGAAGCGAACGCTGTCACGACCCGTGCCCAGACCCGTGCCGCCGAGACTGGCCCACCGGCTGCCGAGACCCAGGTCAGACTCTCTACCCCGACTTGTACCTTAGATCAAGCCCCTTTAGGCTGGGACGCCCCAGAGGTGTACGGGAGGGAAACCCGGGAAGACCCGACTTTAGAGAAGTATAGGGCCAGGGCAGATACTGGGGAAGAGGGGGTCGATGGGGAACGTTACGAGTGGGTGGGAGATAGGCTGTACAGGATCCCTAAACTGTCCCAGAGACCGAACACCCCTCCGCAGAATCGGCAGCTGGTGGTGCCTGCGAAATACCGGCTGGAGATTCTGCAGATTGGGCATGATGTGCCATTAGAGGGCCATCTAGGCTTCCACCGCACAGCTCATAGGATCACCCAGAATTTCTTCTGGCCTAATTTCAACCGAGATGTGCGGGTCTATTGTAGTACGTGTGACACTTGTCAACGGGTAGCTAAACGGGGGGATCACCCAAAGGCTAGGCTCATATCGATGCCTATCATTGGAGAACCCTTTTCCCGCATAGCCGTTGACATTGTGGGTCCACTAGCCAGGGCTAGCCCATCCGGTAAGAAGTATATTCTCACCGTGGTGGACTATGCCACCCGTTATCCAGAGGCAGTAGCGCTGTCTAATATAGAGGCAGAGACGGTTGCTGATGCCCTGGTTAAAATTTTCACTAGGGTCGGGTTCCCTCAGGAGATCCTCTCCGACCAGGGAACTCAGTTTACCGCTCTGCTCACCCAGCAGCTGTGGAAGGTGTGCGGCATTAAACCGCTGCTTAGCTCACCTTATCACCCACAGACTAACGGTCTCTGCGAGCGATTTAATGGCACCCTCAAACAGATGTTGAGGACCTTTACTGACACTTGCAGAGACTGGGAGTGATTCCTGCCTCATCTGCTATTTGCATACAGAGAGGTGCCCCAGGAATCTACTGGATTCTCTCCCTTTGAGCTACTCTATGGGAGAAGGGTCCGCGGACCCCTAGATCTCATTAGAGGACACTGGGAGGGAGAGACAGAGCAAGAGGGAACCCCCATCGTGCCATACGTTCTGGAACTCCGGGACCGCATGGAGAAACTATCCCTGATGGTAAGGGAGAATCTCCAGGCGGCCCAGGGGAGACAGAAGAGGTGGTACGATCGGGGTGCCCGACAGCGGGTCTTTCAGGTTGGGCAAAAGGTTCTAGTGCTTAAACCTGTGAAGACGAACAAGATGCAAGCATCTTGGCAGGGCCCGTATCAAGTGTTAGCTCAGGTGTGTGATACTACCTACCTTATAGCCAGCTGTGCAGATGAAAGGATTCAGCAATCCTTTCATGTGAATATGCTGAAGGAGTATCAGGAGAGACCAGAAGATATTGCTGCAGTATGTGCCCCGGCTGCCGACGACCCAGAGAATTTACCCTTGCCCGACCTATTAGAGAAGAACCCCCAGACTGATCTCACTAGTCTTGTACAGCTAGGGGACCGGTTAAGCCCCACAGAGAAGGTACAGGCAAGACAGCATCTGTGGGAGAAGCAGGCGACGTTCTCCCAAGAACCCGGCTACACTACCCTAGCTGTACACAAGGTAGAGACCCCCGGACAGAGTCCCCTACGACAGCCCCCTTATCGTATCCCTGAAGCAGTCCGAGAAGGAATGCGGAAGGAGATACAGGAGATGACTAGGCTTGGAGTCATCGAACACTCAGACAGCCCTTGGGCCTCGCCTGTAGTCCTGGTGCCTAAGAAAGATGGGACCACCCGTTTCTGTGTGGACTACAGGCGGCTCAACGAACGAACCACCACTGACGCCTACCCGATGCCCCGGGTAGACGAGTTGTTAGACCGCATTGCCAGGGGGCGTTATCTGACCACCATAGACCTGTGTAAGGGTTATTGGCAGATCCCCCTCGCCGAGGATGCTATCCCTAAGTCGGCATTCGTAACCCCATTTGGTCTATACCAGTTTAAGGTCATGCCATTTGGGATGAAGAACGCTCCGGCTACATTCCAATGTACGGTGGATAGGATTCTCTATGGCTTCCAGGAATTTGCATGTGCATACCTGGATGACATTGCGGTCTACAGTGAGTCCTGGGAAGAACACCTGGTACATGTAGGGGTGGTTCTGGACAAGATTCGGGCCGCTGGCCTGACCTTGAAGCCAGACAAGTGCCATCTAGGCATGGCAGATGTGCAGTACTTGGGTCAGAGGGTAGGATGTGGGAGCCAGAGACCAGAGCCAGCCAAGGTAGAAGCTGTAGCTAACTGGCCCACACCTATCACCAAGACCCAAGTGCTGGCCTTTCTGGGAACAGCATGGTATTACCAATGCTTTGTCCCCGACTACAGCACTATTGCTAAGCCCCTGACTGACCTGACTAAAAAGAATTTACCGAAGCTTTTGACGCCGCGTTTCAGGCCTTGAAGCAAGCTCTGGTGAATGCCCCTGTCCTGGCTGCCCCAGTCCCTAACAAACGTTTTCTCGTCCATACAGATGCTTCCATGTATGGACTGGGGGCTGTGCTGAGCCAGGTCGGGGAAGATGGAGGAGAGCACCCTGCCGCATACTTCAGCAGATAGCTACTACCCCGGGAAGTGAGTTATGCGGCAGTGGAGAAGGAGTGTTTGGCCCTGGTCTGGGCATTAAAGAAATTGAGCCCCTATTTGTACGGGCAGGAGTTCTCGCTCATCACGGACCACAACCCCCTTGTCTGGTTTAACCGGGTCTCAGGAGACAATGGTAGACTACTGCGGTGGAGCTTAGCGTTACAACCTTACAACTTCACCATCAGCTACCGACCCGGTAAGCAGAACGGGAATGCGGATGGATTGTCCCGGCAAACCGACGTCCCTATTACCTCCTAGTCCGGTCATCCCCAAGTTGACCCACCACAGGGTCAAGCCGGGTCTGCTGGAGTGTTCCACAAGAGGGGAGCCGTGTGACAGATCCATCTGTATAACCTGGGATCGCTGGTTCGTCCCTGGCGACTGAACTATGCGTATGGGATCTGAGCACTATTCGCCAATCATATGCACTCAGATCCAGGCTATCTGGGGATATGTGATACGAATGGGAAATGTTTGACAATTATAAAGTTATGTATTTTTATGTGTTTTTTTTTGTGTTGAAATTAAAATGGCAATTCGCCTCTGTCCTGGAGATAATTGAATTACTTCCCAATTATCTCCAGGGCAGGGGGGGAGGAAATCATAATGCCTGCTGGGAATAATCTGTGTCTGTGAGTCCTAAATTGTATTATGTTACAGTCTCCCATTGGGTCCCCTAGGGGAGTGTCCACCAAGTGGGAGACCTGAATAAATATGGGCGTGTAGCCCACAGTAAAAGCAGTTCATGTTTTACCCTCAACACAGAGCGTGGTCTCGTTATTTCGGGGGGGGGGGGAGATCTACTAAACGGCGGTTTGTGCATCTGATGCTGAGGGTACTGTAACACAAAATAAATGGGCTAGTATGTTTCATGTGTGGGGTAAGTAACTTCTCTCTAGTTCGAGACTTAGCTATGGCCACAGCTCGCTTGATAGTCCACGGTTTATAGCCTCTTGCCAGAAGTCTATTGGTGAGTTCTGTACATTGCACTCTGAATGTCTCCATATCTGAACAATTGCGTCTCAACGTAATGAATAGACCTACTGGGATGTTATTGGTTACTGATTTTTTATGGCTGCTCTCAGCATGCAATACTGTATTTCCTGATGAGGGTTTGCGGTAGGATTGCGTCTCTATCTTGTGAGTATGGGGTTTGCCTATGAGAGTAAGATCCAAAAAATCATTCTTAGTAGTAGAGTTGTTCATAGTGAATCTCAGATTTAGGGAATTATCATTAAGAAAATTGAAAAAATAATGTAGATGAGGGATAGATCCCTGCCAGACAAACAGCAAGTCGTCAATGTACCGTCCATACCATACTGACGAAAGGTGTTTGCCCGGCCAAATATGAACATGTCCTCAAAAGCAGCCATATAGATATTTGCATATGATGGAGCAAATTTAGAACCCATGGCTGTTCCCTGGCACTGTAAGAAAAATTCCTTGTTGAACAAAAAATAGTTGTGTAATAGAAGGAACTCAGTGGCCTGCGTAATGAATTGTTTCAGATGTTCGGTGTAGTCACTGTATTTATTGAGTAAATAATGTAGTGTATCTAGGCCCCGTTCGTGTGGGATGCAGGAGTATAATGAACTTACATCCATAGTGACCCATACATAATCATCTTGCCACCCCACACATGTCAATTTATTTAGGACATCCTTGGTGTCTTGTAAAAAAAACTCTTTTGTGTATTTACCAAGGGTTGGAGATAAAAATCCACCCATTCTGAAAGACCCTCCCCCAGGCTGCCCATGCTGGAAACAATCGGGCGCCCCGGAGGATTAAGAAGACTTTTATGAATCTTGGGTAGGTAATAGAATGTCGGTGTGATAGGGTCTTCTTTATATAAGAATGTAATCTCCATATCATTCAATATACCCAAAAATTGACCTGTGTCTAATAGATCTTTAAATTTTTGCGAGAATCTGTATGTTGGATCTGTAGAGAGTTTGGTATAGGTGTTCGTTTCGAATAACTGTCTTTCCACCTCTGTTATATAGTCCCTTTTATTTAGTATAACAACTGCCCCACCCTTATCTGCCTCTTTGATAATAACATTATCATTGTTTTTTAGATTGAAGAGTGCACCCTTTTGGCTAATGGTAAGGTTATGTGTGTTGTAGGAATCCTTGACACTAAACAAGTGTTGCAATTCTTTCTCAACTGTTCTCTGGAAGATTTCCGTTTCAATTGTTATACTGTTCGTAGGATAAAAATGTGAAGTATTTTTGAGGTGAGTACCTAACCTATTAACTAGTTGTGTGTTGGAAATACATTGATCATATGCAAGATCCTGCATTATATTTAACAAACCTTTGTCAGAAAAGGTTAATTCTGTAGTGAATTGGGGAGAATTATCCGCATACATCATAATACTTGTTTGTGAAGTAGATTCACTCACCCCTGTTGAATCTTCCATAGATAGAATGTGTTTCTTAACAGTAATGTTCCGTATGAACCGATTTATATCCAGAATGGTTCCAAAAAGGTCAAAGTGCCTGTCAGGTGAGAAGGAAAGTCCTAGGCTTAATACCTGCTCTTCCAGAGCAGTCAATGGATGGTCCAATAAATTGATAACATTCGATACATTCAATATCTTCTGTTGCGTGTTCCTTTCCTTAGATGGTAACGTTGTTCCTCTTCTTCTTCGATATCCTCCCCTGCGTGCTTTCTTTTTTGTTTTATCTTTTTGGTTGGATAGTGTCGCTGCCCGTTTTTTGAGATAGCATCCCTAGTAGTCTCCTCAAAGGTCTGATTGATTTTCTTTAAGCGGCTCGCTGTTAATTCAATTGATGTGTCTCCTGAGGAGGCAATTGATGAGGCAGAAGTGGGGGAAGAAGCAGCTGAATAGTTAGATGACTCAGCCTCACTGAATGAAACACCCCTGTCTTTCTGGTTTTTCAGAATTGATTTCTTGGGAAATCTTCTTCTATTCCCAAGGGAGTGAGGTAAGTCCTTGGTTTTCCAGTTGTAAACTTGTTCATTCGCGTAGTCTGTTTTGTCTCTAATACATTTTGCTTTCTTGCGCTGTGACACCTCATTATGCAGTTTTTCTTTAAATTGCTCTAGGTCCATCTGAAGTCGTTTGATCATGGGAGTGTGATCAATCACTTGGAGCTCTTGCCACGATTGTTGTAGTTCTTCTTGGATTTTTAACAATATCTTTTTGTTATAATCCACTAATATTTCCATGAGTGCAAAGGAGCATATGTCCAGAGTGGCATTCCACCTAGTCTTGAAAGCCTTGTAATCATTATTGTATTTTGGCATCTTTTTGAGCCGTAAACCTCTGGGAATCCTCTTTACTGTGAGATATTGGTCCAGGCTTACTATGTCCCACCATAAACAAATTTCTCTGCTGGATTGCTTTTCCAAATTTTTAAAGAAGCGTTTAGCATCGGTGGTCGGGTTACTGTCCAACTCTGCATCCAAAAAAAAGCTTATTTGCCTTCCCCAGTCTTTGTAAATCATCACTGTTAAATGTTGCAGTCAGGACATCTGTATTCATGGTAGTTTGATTCACGGCAGTGTTGATGTCTACCTGTGTAGGTGCTAGGCACGTTGAATTAATATCCATGGAAGTCATCATTGTATAGGAGAAAAGTAAAAATAGGTATATGCACAATGGATCCGGTGAGCTCAGGCATCATCTGAAATTATAGACAAAAAGAAAGGGGAAAACAAGCCGGCTCCACCGTTGGCAGTAAACATACCTCCTATATGTTTTAGGAAGATGGGTGCTCCGTCCATGCTGCAGCAAAAGCACCATAGGCAAAAATTGAAAAAATTGTGGACAAAGGACGCATGCACTCCAAACTGTGTGTCTTCGTCCACAAGCAAGACGGATGCTAGTTAGTGGAGCTCGGCAACCCTTCACTCTTATGGCATTTCATCACAAGCAGATTCCAATCCTGAAAAGGCAGCTTTAATGTCGCCACCGAACCTAGACTGCAGTAGGAGGTCTAATGAAATGATAAACACAAAAAAAATCAACATAAAGGACTGCAAACATTCTTTAAGTCCAACCACCCTTCAGTGCAGGGCACCCAGAAGACCGGAAGTGAAGCCTCTCCCATCTCGAAATGTAAACTCGACCCCTAGCACCAAAATAGACATTTTGAAACTTAGCCAGCTTTTAAGTACCTGGAAGAAATATATCCAGAAATAATTCAAGACATGTGTAGCTGGTGCAGGACATTTCCCAGATCAGGTCACATACTTAAGGCACATTTGAGAGAGGAGCTCTACAGTCTCCAGTGTGTTCATGAAGACCTTGACAATCGCTCCCATAGAAATAATAAGGGAGTACTATATAGTTCCTAAGATCCTCTACCAATTTCGGGTTATCCCTATGCGTTTTTCTAAAAACATCTTAAAAGAATTCGATCCGATACTGTCTAAGTTTGTCTGGGCAGCCAAGAAACCACGGGTCCCCACCCAGATTATTAAACATAGCTTAGACCTGGATGGCCATGGCTAACCAGACATGTATAAATTATATACAGCTTGTCAAATATCTCAATATCTCACTTGATGAAATGGGGCTTTCCCCCTAACAAAAAACTTTTACTGGTATCAGAGTGAAAAATGTGGGGATGTTGACCCATTACACTTTCTATGGGTTCCTTTAGGACTTCTCAAAAAAAGGTAAATTAAAGAAGGTTTAGTCAGGAATATCCTGACCTTCTTCGATAGACTTAAAAGACAATTAAAAATTCAAATCAATGTTTCAAAGATTACCCCGATAGAGTTCTTAACCGTGTATATACACAACTTAAATTTACAGTACTAGACGAAGGGGTGGACTCAGGATTATAGGCGACTTATTCGTAGACAATACGTGAAACTTTCGGCTTATTGAAGGATGAGCTGTTCAACTTCCTCAGACTGAAATCACCCGTTAGAAGCTACAGACTGGGAAGGTTTTTTTTTAACATTGAGCTCACCGAACAAACTGATAGCTAAGTTTTTAAAATTTCTTACAGCCCATGACAAGCCAGAGAAGTCATGGGCAACCATACAGTGGGAAGAGTAATTGGGCATATACTTTCCTCTGCAAATCTGGTTTAACGCTTGGAAGATTACAAGAAGGGCTGTTCACTGAATAAATTTGCACAAACTCTATTACAAGCTAGCCCATATGTGGTACCTGGTCCCGGCCTGTCTAGTTAAATATCATACTGAAACAGGTAATTTGTGCTGGAGGTGTCACCAGGAAGTAGGAACCCATCTCCACATCTGATGGACATGTGAATTTCTTACTATCTACAAGAGAACAATTATGGATATTTTAAGGGCCATTTTTGGACCTGATATCATTCTTTAACCCCAGGAATTCCTCCTCAATAACGACTTATCAATTTCAGACAAAGTAAACAATTATTTTTTATTAACATTCTACTGGCCTCTAAGTTGTGTCTGGCTAGGTACTGGCGAAAACCATACATTCCTTCTTGGTTTGAGATCCAAACCCAAATAAACTTTCAGGCTTATTCCAAAAGATATTTCTATACTAATGATACATTTACTTTGGACAAATATGAAAAAATCTGGCTCCCGTGGCTTTAACTTAGAGATCCAACTAATGAGTAGGGACATCCATTTATTTTTAGCTTCTCTGAGAGTTGAAGTGCCCCTTTCCTCCTGGAATTATGCTGATTGTAGTTTGTACCTTCTCTGTAGTATATAGACTAACAAATCCACTGATTCGCCTACTGGACAGGGTTACAAGCCCGTCAGATATACAACCAATGTATGTATGGGTGCGTGTGGCTGTTTTATTGTATCTGTGACAATTTGCATAATTGGATGTAATATTTAAGCTAAAATGAATGCAGATTTGATCTTAATTGTATCATTATAGGTTTTTGCATGGTAAACTCTGTCACGATAATATTTTATGTTTTGTACTGTTTTGAGAAAAAACTTTAATAAAGATGAAAAGAAATAAAAAAAAAGAAATAATAAGGGAGTAGTGGAATCTGTGTAGGATATCTCAATTCCTCTTGTAACTTTTCCAGTTCATAGTGAGATGCCCTTTGACAAGCTGTCTATGGTCAGAGTCTACTGGGCGCTGAGGCCTAGAGATATTATCCTGCACAGGATAATATCAGGACTTTCCTCTGTATCAGTGAGACACACTTAGGAGACCAGACAATCATTCTAACAATGATCGGGGTGACCTGGATCCCAGAAACTGGCCGTTAAGGTTTCCATCTTGGACTATGACTTAGGGGAGACATTTCTGAGTGAACTCTTGGCCCTTTGAATTGCCTTTGACTACTCCAGTTGTAGTGGGGTCAGCTCCAACTAACTAACTTGGTCACTGATAAAGGATGCGAGTTGCTGATCCTGGCTGGGTCTTGTACTATCGCAACAGGAAGGCAAGCAATTTATCACAGCATGTCTTGTTATAGGATCATGTTTGGTCTGGGTCTGAACATGGACCTGTGCTCTCAAATTTTCAGCAGCTGTTTTATGAGTACAGTTTAGTTATTTTAGTGGTAGTGGGAGGGAGTTGCTGGCTATACTGTTTGAGGTTGTTGACTTGCTCCTATGCCTTTTCTGGTTTTGGCTAGGCACTTACGCGCCTCCATGCTTTCCCCATATGCGATTATCTCTGTATATTCTCCCTTAGTCTTTCTTGAAATGCTAGACATTGGGCTGGTTTTCCCAGGGTGGTGTGGTTTTTGGTGAGATGGTGCCAGAGCCACCCTCGGCTCAGATCGCTCCTTGTTTGGTTAAAAGTAAGGTCACTTAATTGTAAATGTTTAAACTTTCCAATCAAAAGGTGTAAAGCTTTTCGATACCTCATACATTATGGAGTTGACATAGCTCTACTAAAGGAGACTCATTTTAAAATGAACGGTGCTCCGAAATACTGGAATGCGAGATTTCCATACTATTTTTATGCGATGAGCCCTGCCAAAATTAACAGGGTGTTGGTATTGGATAGAAATCACTTGGATTTTAAGATTGACAAATCATCCATTGATAAGCACAGGAGATACATAACTCTAAGATGTTGGTTACAAGGTTCTTTTGGTAGTAATTGCCAACATCTATGCTTCCAGTGTCTCAGATCCACTTTTCTACCATAACCTCACCTCTATCTTGGAACAACAAGGTGATGTGCTGGGATTTTAATGGGGCCTTATCTAGATTGATCTCTGTCTTGCAGAGACTCCAGACCTCATCCGAATTCTAAAAATGTTCTTACCATTTTGACTGACCTGGGACTTTTTTGACATCTGGTGGGTCCACAGGATGGGATTAGGCATTTTATTTGAGCCCACATGACAATTATGTTAGAATTGATTATCTTTTTCTCTCCCAATATTTGATTGCTCAATCTGCATCTGCTCAGTTTCACAGATCTCGTGAAACTGAGCAGATGCAAATTGAGCAATCAAATATCAGGCCACGTCCTGTAATGTTAAATTATTTTACTCGCAGACCAAGACAACCCCATTGGAGACTTAATGAGACTCTTCTTAAATACGCAGGGATAGCTGAAGGGGTTATACAGGCTCTGAACAAATATTCTGAGGAGAACTCCACTTCTGATATTTCCTCAACCACTCTGTGGCTAGCCCACAAGGCAGTGATTTGCAGAATTTTGACTAGCATGGAAGCGCACCATAAGACAATCCAATCCCCACAGATATTGCATGAAATTATCAAAACTAGAGGAGAGTTTATTACTCTATTAATGGAGGATGCCCATAAAGCTTTACAGCTTACGGGTCAGAAGTAGAGTTGAGTGGACACCTGGATGTTTGGGTTCGAGAAGTTCGAGCGAACTTTGGAAAAAGTCCTGGTCCGTGCTCGAACTTGACCCTGGACTTGACCCCGAACACGGACCCCATTAAAGTCAATGGGGACACGGACTTTTGGCCACTAAAATCCCTCTAAAAAAAGTCATGGAAAGGGCTAGAGGGCTGCAAAAGGAATTAAAATGTGGGTAAGAGTAGGATAAGTGCCCTGCAAGCAAATGTGGATATGGAAATAACTTAAAATAACATAAAATACATACAAATTACAAATACAGCTGAGCCATAAAATAGCACTAGATGGAATCTTTGATTTTAGCTTTGGAAGAAAATAAATCTAAATCTAAAGCATGGCTGCCAGGAGGAGAATTATTCATTTCAGAGAGGGTTGGAGTGCAGGGTATTCTCTTTCAGTTTATACTAAGTGACCCATAGGTTGAGGAGGCGATGACTGTGGCGGTGTAGGTGGAAGCGGCGCTGGAGGAGGTAGCCAACACTGTTTGTTTTTTTTTTTAAATTGGGGTAGCCCTCAAAATATTGGGACATATAACAACAGAAAACAAAGAATAAGTGCACTTGAGCATAACAATGACTGGGTGAGGCCGGTATAAATGTTTATTCTGCACAAGGTAGAGACAAGTCTGGTGGGATCCATGCCTTGTTCACCTTAATAAACGTGAGCTTGTCCACGTTGGCTGTGGACAGGCGGCTGCGCTTGTCTGTGATAACGCCCCCTGCCGTGCTAAACATACGTTCAGACAATACACTGGCTGCAGGGCAGGCCAGCACCTCCAAGACATAAAAGGCAATCTCAGGCCATGTGCCCAATTTGGAGACCCAGAAGTTGAATGGGGAAGACCCATCAGTCAGTCCGTGTAGACCTGTGCACACGTACTGTTGCACCATGTTGCTGAAATGCTGCCTCCTGCTGAGATGTTGCATATCAGATGGTGTTGCTGCTTGTTGTGGCGTGCTGACAAAGCTTTTCCACATTTCGGCCATGCTAACCCTGCCTTCTGTGGTGCTGGCGGTGCCCCAACTGCGTTGGCGACCTCTTCCTCTGTCTTTGCCTTGAAGCATTGAGCCCCCGGTATCATTTTTGAATGCCCTCAGCAGCGCATCTACCAGCTTGTAGTAGCGCCTCTTACGATCACGCTCCAGTGATGTAATTAAGGACGGCACGTTGTCCTTGTAACGGGGATCCAGCAGGGTGGCCACCCAGAAGTAAGCATAAGTTAGAATGTGGGCAACTCGGCAGTCGTTGTGCAGGCACTGCAGCATGTAGTCGCTCATGTGTGCCAAGCTGCCCAGAGGCAAGGACAAGCTGTTCTTTGTGGGAGGTGTATCATCTGTGTCCTCCGTATCCCCCCAGCCACGCTCCAGTGATGCCCAGAAGCTGCGTTGGGTGCCACCCTGCTGTGAACACGGTTCCTCATCATCATCATCATCATCCTCCAAAACTGTGCCCTGGCTTGACAGTTGTGTAACTGGCCTATGCTGGTGCAGGAACCCACCTTTCAAGCCACTTGTGAATGATTGGCCTGATAACCATGGAAATGACCCCTCTTCTTTCTCCTCCTCTTCCTCCTCTGCCACATCCTTTTCCATTATCGCCCTAAGCGTTTTTTCAAGGAGACATACAAGTGGGATAGTAAGGCTGAGAACAGCGTCATTGGCACTGGCCATGTTGGTGGAGTACTCGAAACAGTGCAAAATGGCACACAGGTCTCGCAACTGACCCATGCGTGCTGCAGCTGATACTCCATTATCGCCTGCTGCTGCTCGCACAATCTCTCCAGCATGTGCAAGGTGGAGTTCCACCTTGTGGGCAAGTCGCATATGAGGCGGTGAGCGGGAAGGCCTAAGTTACGCTGCAGCGCAGACAGGCGAGCAGCAGCAGGGTGAGAACGCCTAAAGTGCGCACAGACGGCCTGCACTTTCTGTAGCAGCTCTGATATATCTGGGTAGTTTTTCAGGAATTTCTGCACTACCAAATTCAGCACATGCGCCAGGCAAGGGATGTGCGTCAAACCGGCTATGCCCAGAGCTACTACGAGATTTCGCCCATTATCGCACACCACCAGGCCGAGCTTGAGGCTCAGTGGCAACAACCACTCAGTGATCTGTTATTCCATGCCCGTCCACAGCTCCTGCGCGCTGTTGGGTTTTTCACCCAAACATATGAGTTTTAAAAGAGCCTGCTGTCGTTTCCCCCTGGCTGTGCTGAAGTTGGTGGTGAAGGTGTTACGCTGACCGGATAAGGAGGTGGTAGAGGAGGTGGTAGAGGATAAGGAAGAAGCTGAGTAGGAAGAGGAGGCAACAGGAGGCAAATAGAAATGCCCTGCAATTCTCTGTGGCGGAAGGACATGCGCCAAACTGCTATCTGCCTCAGGCCCAGCCGACACTACATTTTCCCAGTGTGCATTTAGGGAGATATAGCGTCCCTGCCCGTGCTTACTGGTCCACGTATCTGTGTTTATGTGGACCTTGCCACAGATGGCGTTGCCCAGTGCACACCTGATTTTGTACTCCAATTGCTTGTGCAGGGAAGGGATGGCTCGCCGGGAAAAGTAGTGGCGGCTGGGAACCACGTACTGTGGGACAGCCACCGCCATCAGGTTTTTAAAACTGTCCGTCTCCAACAGACGGAATGACAGCATTTCAAAGGCCAGGAATTTGGAAATGCAGGCATTCAGGGCCAGTGTTCGCGGGTGGGTAGGGCCATACTTCCTCTTTCTCTCCAGTGTTTGGGAGATGGACAGCTGAACGCTTCCATGGGACAGTCTGGAGATGCTTTCTCTGCTGTCTCTGCAGGTGCCACTGTGACTCCAGAGCTGGAGGAAGAGGCCAAGACAGCAGCAGAAGAGGAAGCAGGAGGCGCCTGAGACATTTCTTGGGTTTTGAGATGATTACTACACTGCAGCTCGTGCTTTGCATGTAGATGCCTGGTCATGCAGGTTGTGCTCAGGTTTAGCACATTTATGCCTCGCTTCAGTTTCTGATTGCACAGCTTGCAAACCACTCGTGTCTTGTCGTCAGCACATTGTCTAAAGTACTGCCACGCCAGGGAACTCCTCGTAGCTGGCTTTGGTGTGCTCGGCCCCCGGGTGCGGTGGGCAGTAGCAGGCATACTGTCTAGGGGACGGCCGCTATGGTTTTGCAACCTGCTCCCTCTTATGCTGCCTCTTTGCGACCACCGCCTCTTCCTCCAAACTGGACACGTCACTCGCATGACCTTGATTCCATGTGGGGTCTATGACATCATCATCCTCCACATCATCTTCTACCCACTCCTCAACCCTGCCCTCCTTGGCGGTCTGCACAATGCCGAAAGCCACAGCAGTTGGCACCTGTGTTTCGTCATCAACAGAGACGTGCTGCGGTGGTCCTCGCATGTCCACATCCTGACACATAAGTGGTTGTGCATCAGTGCACTCAATATCTTCCACTTCTGGGGCAAGGCTAGGTTTGATGACCCCGCCAGTAGAGTCATCAAAAAGCAAAAGAGACTACTGCATGACTTGTGGCTCAGACTGCTTGGCTGATTTGCAAGGGGGTGAGGTGAAAGACAGATGGCCATGGACTGCAGGTGTCGACTCTGAGCTTTCAGCAGGGGACCGGGCGGGAGACAATAAGTAGGAACTGGAGGCACTGTCAGCCACCAAATCTACTATCGTCTGTACTTGTTCTGGCCTCACCATTCTAATAGAGGCATTCGGGCCAACCAAATAACGCTGAATGTTCTGTCGCGTACTAGCACTTGAGGAAGGTGTTTCACTTGTGCGTGTAGCTGGCACAGATCGACCACATCCCCTACTTGCAACAGGAGCTCCACCAACACCAGCAGTACCACGACCAGGGCCACGTCCCTTATTTGACGCTCTCCTCATTCTTTGCGGTCACCCACCAAAGTAACAGATGGTTTATGTCAGGCGACAATGTAACCGCCAAAAGTCAAGAATTTTTCTTTGTATTTTTTTTTTGTTTTTTTTATTGGACTGCAAGAAATGCACCGCAAGACGCAAATGTACTATTTTGCACCCAAAACAATTATAATTTTTCAAACTGCGCTGTAAGCACAGTATTTAACTGTTCTGTTTGACTCTTAGATACGGAGTACACCGCAGGACGCAAATGTACTATTTAGCACCCAAAAATTTAGAATTTTTCAAAGTGCGCTGTATAGACAGTATTGGACTGTTCTATTTGACTCTCAGATACGGAGTACACCGCAAGACGCAAATGTACTATTTAGCACTCAAAACAATTAGAATTTTTCAAAGTGTGCTGTATGCACAATATTGGACTGTTCTATTTGACTCTCAGATATGAAGTGCAGGAAGAAAATGTACTATTTAGCACCCAAAACAATTAGAATTTTTCAAAGTATGCTGTAAGCACAGTATTGGACTGTTCTATTTGACTCTCAGATACGGAGTACACCGCAAGACGCAAATGTACTATTTAGCACCCAAAACAAATAGGATTTTTCAAAGTGGGCTATAAGCACAGTATTGGACTGTTCTATTTGACTCTAAGATACGGAGTACACCGCAAGACGCAAATGTACTATTTAGCACTCAAAACAATTAGAATTTTTCAAAGTGTGCTGTAAGCACAGTATTGGACTGTTCTATTTGACTCTCAGATACGGAGTACACCGCAAGACGCAAATGTACTATTTAGCACCCAAAACAAATAGGATTTTTCAAAGTGCGCTATAAGCACAGTATATAACACCAACAAATTGCAGCATTTAAAAATGCCTAGATGTTGCCCACTGAGCTAACAGAAGAGGATTCTTCTTTGTTTATATTTTTGAATACGAAGTCCTGTTATTTCTGTCAACTCCCCTGGTCTCTCTCCCTAACCTGTATAAACTGCTGTCGGAACATTCGTCAAGTTTATCAAGCCAATTACCCACATCTCATTGCTAATCTGAAGAGGAACCTTAATTCATGGAGTAAGTAAAATATATTTTTTCTATGCCGAGTCTACTCAACCAAGATAAACACTCTGCCCAAGATTCTTTATTTTTTCCTAAGCTATGCCTATCCCACTAGCTGAGAAGGACCTTAGAAATCAGCTATTCTGGACTTTATTTGAGGAAGCAATCGACATCGTCTTTCAAAGGCTTTATTTTATAGATGGTGGAGGGGAGATGGGCTGACTGTTTATAACCTAGAGACAAATTACATAGCAGCCAGGTTTGTCCATATCATGCAATGGCAGTCCCCAATTGGTAGGACTAATTGGGTCGACATCGAGAAATTAGTAACCCACAGGGTATCTTTGAGTGGTCTGCCCTGGTTGAGACTCACTGGTTGTTTTGTGATCTCTCTTCCTGCTACAGTAAGGTAATCATACCAGTTTAGTACCAAATGGGGAATACAGAAATGTGTGCTCTCTCAAGGCACTCTATTTTCACACCTGTCATATATAACTTCTGCATGCAATCCATACCCACTATCAGGAAATATAGCCTTTGGATCACAAAACGACAATTGATCGTGGGAATTTTTTTAGTTAGAGAAAAGCCATTAGAGACAAACCTTTGCCTTCTTGAAGGAGAAATATGAGATACCTGACTCCAGAGAGGTTTCACTACCTTCAGATTTATAGCTTCTTAACACGCTATCTAAGGGAACACCCAGACCATAAATGTCCTTTTATGAACATATGTGCAAAGATCATGGTCCTCAATATCTGTGGAATATGCTCCCAACCTTTGTTCTAAATGGGAGACTGACCTAAATGTAGAAATTACAGAAGACAAATGGACTGCTAATATTCACAAATTTCCACTCCATTGCCATGTGCATCCTATAAGACGATTACCTGGTGGTACCATGACCCAGTTAAACTCTAACAGTTAATCTGACTTTAACAGCTTTGATGGTAACAGTCTCAATTGCCCCCGATGGACATCTTTATCTCCAAAAGGAGCCTCATATCAATTTTCAGTCTCTGCATGGCCTGTAGAAGTTGCATAGCTAAGCAGTGGGAAAATGGCCTTTCTACTGAAACCACATTCTTAATACAATTTTGTACTATGGAACACGTAACTACTGTGTTACAAGACAAGCTAAAATATGTTGAAAAATCTGGGACCCAATAATAGGATAAATTCCCACATGTATAGTTGGACCTAGGTAGTTAGGGCCACCCAACACCCCAAGAAGGTCTATCAATACACATTCCTTCTTTTTACCCATGATGGATTAAAAAAAATGCCTAGTGACCTAGATACTGAGCTGGTCTTTTTCAAGCCCCATTCTCTTTCCCCTCTTTCCATCTTTAACGGACGGCTGTGCCGAGATGGGCTGGAGTCGTGGTGCAGGGGTAGTGGGCAATTTAAGGCCCTGCGCAAGGTGAGCACTCTCCACCTGGGGTGGAGCCCCTGGCTTGTAGTACCACAAACAGAGGCATTGTTAGTTTTCCCATGAGTCATAGCCAGGCAGGGAGTAAGCAGGGTCTAGGATGCAGAATAGTCACAAACAAGCCGAGTTCAATGGACCGGAGAGAGCAGGATAGTCAGGAACAATATTAACAGGAATCCGATATACAAGCCAGCAGACAAAATGTACCAGCTCTGATTGCTGGGAGGATGGGGTTTATATAGCCCCAGGGCTCATCACTGCAACAACCCACACCTGAGCAGTAGATGAATGACAGAGGACAAAATACAGAGATAACCACTACTGCTACATGAGATAACAAAACCAGCAGGTGGCGCCTGGAAAAGGAGTATGAAGCAGCAAACACAGGAGCCAGGGTTAGAAGCCAGTGTGTGTACAGACGCCATGTTGTGAGGTGACGCACACCACGCCCCCCTGGAGAGTAGCGCTTGCTGATGGCGCCCGGGATCTAACGGAGCACGGAGCACAATCAAACGAGCAAACAACGCGTGAACTTGCACTTCAACCCCTACGGCGAAGCCTCCAAGCCTCCAACCTATTGCTATTTAAACTTCAGCAAAATACAATATTCGGACCATCCGATCCCAGAGCTTCAAAGGCAAACTGAATGCTTAACCAGGTGTCACCCTCTACCTATTTGAGGCTCATCGATGAATTAAAAGATCTCAAGAAACAGTGAGTAAGCCTAGGAGGGCTATAAACTTCTGCTCTCTTTGCTCACCGCATCTCTTCACCCTAAGATACATCAAAAGTACTTTGTTTTGCCACAATAAATGTGTGAACTGGAAAGAAATTCATTATTACTACATGGCAAAAGACAAACCTGCCCTTTGAGTTATGAGTCATTGAACTAAATATTGGCTACTGCTTGCGACTAAGAGATTGACTCCCAAAAAACTACATGAAGTTGGGGAGGGCTATCAAGTGTTAAAGTCACGGGGGAAAACTGCAAAGACAACCTAAAGTGTTTAAAGGGGAAGATACCGTATTTACTCGATTATAAGACGACCCTGATTATAAGACGACCCCCCAAACTTTGGATATTCCTTTAGGAAAAAACTAAAAGCCTGAATATAAGACTACCCTATAGGAAAAAAGTTAAACTTGTATATATTCACATGTAAATTGCTTTTTTAGTAAAAAAAATGATATAAAAAAATGCATTTCTTGTTTTTATTTCCTTTTATGTGCCAATGCTGCCTCTCTCTTTCCTTTGCCCCCAGCTTTGTCTCTCTCCCCCTCCCTTTGACTCCCCGCTCACCTCTATCTCTTCCCCCCCTTGTTGCTCTGTCTCTTCCCCCCTCCTTCCCCTTGTTGCTCTGTCTCTTCCCCCCTCCCTCCCCTTGTTGCTCTGCTCCCCTCCCTCCCCCTGTCTCCCTGCCCCCTCCCTCCCCCTGTCTCCCCCTTAACTATAACTAGATCCATGGTGGCTAGTGGGGGCAGCCGGGGGATGTCTGCACGATACGTGCAGACATCCTCCATGCTGCCCGACACCGCAGTCTATTATGACGGACAGCTGGTCCATCATAATAGACTACCGTGTCGGGCAGCATGGAGGATGTCTGCACGTATCGTGCAGACATCCCCCAGCTGCCCGATTCTCCCTGGTGGCTAGTGTCTTATAATCAAGCAAATACGGTATTCTATTCTCCCTTTTTAGTGATCCTTTCTGCTGAACCATTTTGCTCTGGTTTATATTTGAATCTATTGGGAAACCAACGATATGCACACTAAGCTTTAATGGGCTGTAAAAAACTGTGGATCAAGATACCGAGGCTAACTGCACTAAATGAAGTTCAACGGATAATAAGAAACACATCTATTCTTGGTGAACTTGCACCATATATACGTAGGAAATTATTGGACAAACCATTGGCTCCAAATACCCAATCCTTCGAAAGAGAAGGAAAATAAAAATAAGGGAGTAAGAATTAAAGTGAGGAACGGTGACACAATTGTTGAGCATTACAATTTTTACAGGTTGAATTGTTTCCTCACTCCCTCAAAAAGGGAACCCGACCACCCCAATCTTGTGTGTTACAGGAGAAATACCAAATTGAGGAACCTCTCAATTAACTGTTGACCATTACATTGCCACAACCAACATTGGGAAGGATACTATGTTGAAAATGAGGGGCAATATCTACCAAACGAAGACACAGCTACAAATTGTATATGCCCACTTTATCATACTATCAGATTATAGTGGTCCCTCAACTGATAAAGAAAAGTCCCCCCTACCCTTTGTATTAGCAAAGAAACAACAATGGGCCCAAAGAGAGACTACAGAGACGTGAAAGAAAAAGATAAAGAAAAGATCTCAAGCTCGGATAAAAACAAACCAATAAGTACTTATTACTCTCCCAGATCACAAGATAATACAGGGCCATTATTGAGGAGATCATTGACAGGGAATTTGAAAGAGTCTGCACAAATAATGAGCCTAAAACATACACTAGAAGAGACACATAACTGTCCTCAGGAATTAATAGCAGCAATGATGGATCATCTATATACTAAAATAAAAAAGATCTAAAAGCAAATGAAAAAAGCTTAAAATTAGAATTAACAGCAATGGCAAGCAACCTAACTCTTCAAAGCAATATTTTGGTAAACATTCAGGAAGAGCTAAAAATGGTCCAAGATGAAAATCAGATCCTACAAACAAAAATAACTTCAAAAGGTTACTGATTTAGAAGACAGACCACGAAGAAAGAATATTCGCATACAGGGAATTCCCAAAAGTCTAACGCAGGAAAATCTGGAGAAATATAATAACAAGAGCTCTTTAAAACATTGGTGCCAAATCAACCGTCAGGAGCCTACCTTATGGAAAGGTTCCATAGACTCAGGAAACCAAAGGGAATAAATGGAGATCTTCCAAGAGACATTATCATTCGATTTGTGAGTTTTTATGTTAAGGATCAAATTATAAAAGAATTCAGAAAATGGCAAGGAAAAGATGGGAAATATAAGGACCTTAACATTTTCCCAGACGTTTCCGTGGCAACAAGACTCAACAGGAAAAAATACAATAACATCACAACGATCCTCAGAGAGGCAAATATCTGCTACCGTTGGGGCTACCCCACATCCTTGATCATAACCCACAAAAGAATAACACATGATTTTAAGCATCCGGACCTTGCCCTAGAAAATTTGAAATCACTGGGGATGCTCCCAAAATGAGAACAATATAAAATGTTTTAATACTTGATTACTGGGTCATTACGGATGGTCGGGAGATGGAAAAAGTGAAAGGAGAGAAGGAAATATAGAGAGAAGGAGGATCATAGTTACAGTTATAATTAAAACAGGAAACAATAAATTGGTGATTCTATAAGGTTGGAGGTAGTAAGAGCAGCAGAGGGAAGGGGGAAAGAGAATGGGAAAGCAAAAGGGAAAAGGGAAGGGACAGGGGTATAAGAAGGAAAAGGAAAAAACAAAGGGGAAAGAGGGTAATTATATCAATAGATAACAAAAGGAGACGAGTAATTAAGAGGAGGTGAGAAGATTTGAACATCACAAAAATTAAAGCACTATAAAATTTAAATTAAATATTAATTACAGTATTAAATTAAGACAATTTTCACCAAAAAATAAATGTTATCTTAGAAGAATTGTAAAATTACCCCACACTGAATACGAAATTAAGCACAATCACATAAAGTAGACAACCATGCACATGTAATACTTAAAGCAATAAAAATGTAAATTAAACTCACGAGAATACTAAATTGGAAATAAGATTATTAAATTGATAATAAGATTTACTTAAGTATATAACAAACACTAAAATTAAAAAAGGCAAACACTGAAGAAGGGGGGAAATAAGGGGGGGGGGGAGAGAATAGATAATGGAAAAATAAAAGAAAAGACCCCCAAAGTACTTGATTACGCATCTTAAATACGTCCAACCAAAATAGAATTGTTAATATATCACCAATCTACCTAGTGGAATGGGAGACCCCCTGGAGAAAGATATTACTAGTAAACTAACAAAGAAGAAGGGAAAGGAAGGAAAAGGAAGTGAAGAGGAAGGAAAAAAAAAAGGGGGGGGGAATTAAAATAGTAAGAGGGAAAGGGATAAACAGGAAGGTAATGGGTAAAGGAAATGAACAAACAGTAACAAATGGGAAAGAAGATAAAAACTCTATTAAGATGATCATTGTTTTCCGGGTCTCTTTTCCACTCTGCCACTGCTAGCCCACTCACGACCAAGGGGGGAACTCTGCGATGGCTGCAGATTAGATCAACAAAGAATGTTGGTCAGGATGAAAAATGATATATAAAGTCACATTTAATGTTAATGTAATTGTATGTCAATGTTTTATGTGTTGGTGCCAGAATTATTATCAGTCCATGGGTCACAAGGAACTAAAGGTTCAGGGAAGAGTCTTCTTGTCTTAAATTTTTAACTCAAGGATTAAACTCCCCTCAAAAAAGATCACATCTTCATGAGCTCCTTTTGAAGGAGGAAATAGATATAGGATACATCCAGGAGTCTCACTGGGTCACATCGCCAGAGAAACTATGGAGATTTTCAAGATACCCTAATATTCACTATGCTAATATGAAAGGTAACAAGAAAAAAAGGGGAGTAGTAATTTCATTAGGGTTACATTTGAGAGCGTGCATGAGGAGAGAGACCCTAACGGACGGTTTATAATCCTCATATGTAAAATCAATGACACTATTTTTACCCTAGTTAATTTATGTGCACCAAATGAGATGCTGATTAGATTTTTAAAGAGTTTGTACAAAAAGATAGAACTAATAAAGAAGGGACATCTATTGATGAGAGGAGATTTTAACTGTATTCTAGATGTTAAATTAGATAAGAGTTTGCCAAAATCAGTAACAATTGACCCCCATGTAAAGAGAATGGCCTCGGCATTGCAGACCTTCCTTGAAGAGAATGCTCTGTTTGATATCTGGAGAACAATTCACCCGCAACAGAGGGACTTTACGCACGTCTCCCATTCACATTCTTCTTATTCAAGAATTGATTTTTTGCTTTCAGAAACACAATCTATACATCTATTTGTTAAAGCTGGCATAGGTCCCATAACATGGTCATACCATGCACCAACTATGTTTGTATTTAAGAATAGCCCTAACTATCCCGAATATTCAAACTGGAGACTAAACAAATCTCTCCTACAGGATAAAAATATCCTAGAGGAACTAATAAACCAATCTACCATTTTTAAAGAAACTAATGATGTGGGATCAGTATCAGATCTCACATTATGGAATTCTTTTAAATGTGTGATGAGAGGATACATTATAAGATTATGGGCTAGAATTAAAAAACAGAAAGGCAAAACTCTGGCCAATTTATATATTGCTTTGGAACTGAATGAGAGGAAGAACAGAAGGAACCCAAGTCCAATTACAACAGTAAGATCTTCAGACATCAGGCAGGAAATACTAAGAAAGGAGCAGGATAAAATAAATAATAACATATACCAATTAAGACAGGAATGGTATTTTGGGAATAACAGAACAGCAATATAACTCTCCAACAAAATAAAATACAATAGGAAAAACTGTACGATAAAAAAATAGTAGAAAAAAATCAAACTTTCTTGTCTCCACCGGACTCAACCAGGAGTGTTCCAGAGAGGAGATAAAGAAGTTTCCTCCCAAAAATCAGCAGAGAAAATTTGGAACACCTAAATACCCCTATTACATTGAAAGAAATTCAAGATACCATAAACAACTTAAGAAAAAAAAAAGCACCAGGCCCAGATGGTTATTCCGCAGTTTTTTTTATCAGGCCTTTCGGGACACTGTCTCCCTTTTTTTGCTGAGGGCTTTCAAAGAGATAACAGAGGGTACCTAATTTCCCAAAGAGATGCTTCAAGCTCTAATTCTCCCAGTCCCGAAGCCAGACAAAGATCCATCTCGCATAACAAATTACAGACCAATTTCATTAATAAATTTAGACATGAACATTTTTTCAAAAATCTTTGCAGAAAAATCTACCCAGTATTATCCACACAGATCAGACTGGCTTTGTGACTAGGAGACAAGCCACAGACAATACGAGGAAAATAATCAATTTGATGAATATCATTAAAGTCAATAAATGGGAATCATCAATCATAGCATTGGACGCCGAAAAGGCATTCGATCGGGTAAACTGGTTATTCCTGGAAGAAACTTTAATAGCCTTTGGCATTTCAGGACAATTCAAAAATAACACGATGGCTATGTATGCAGATCCAACAGCCTAGATAAAAGGCCCAATGCTAAATTTCAGTTGGTTTAATATTAGAAATGGCACACGCCAGGGATGCCCTTTGGCTCCACTTTTATATCTATTGTCTATGTAACCCTTGGCACAGATGATGAGACAGTGCTCCGAGATATGGGGAATCAAAATAAAGTCGCATGATTATAGAATCATGCTTTTTGCAGACGACATCCTTCTGGCTTTGGCAAGGCCCATACAATCCATTCCATTATTATTAAAAATAATACAAGAATATGGGAAATACTCTAATTACAAATTAAACTTGCATAAAACTCAAATTATATTTACAAATATTTCTATAAATGATAGGGAAAATGTTAATTCTAGATTGAAATTGGAGGGGAACAAGCAAGTAATAGATTATCTGGGAACTAAACTAATCTTTGTTTTGGAAAATATATCCAAAACTAATTGTGAATCACTAATACCGAAACTTAAAGGAAAATTAAAAGCATGGAAAGGACTTGAACTATCATGGGTCAGTAGACTCAATATGCTTAATTCTTATTTAGTCCCCAAAATTATTTATCTGATGAGGGCAATTCCTCTAAGGGTCCCAAATCATATCTTGAACATATGCCAAGGAATCTTCAACGCATACGTATGGCAGAACAAAAAACCTTGAACAGCCCAAAGCACACTGTCAAGGAACATAAACAAAGGTGGAATCTCCATGCCAGTTGTACAGAGTTTACACGAGGCATGTATGTTCTCACACTATTTACTGTTTAATAAAAAGGGACTTCTCCCTCCGGATTGGTTTAGACTAGAGGAAACATACAGCGTAAATCCTAACCCCTATCATATATTTTGGACAAACATCCCAAGGATATTAAAACAATTGCAACCTAATTTAATCATAAAAAACATTCTTATAACATTAGATGAGTTTAAGAAAAAATGTAACATAAGGGATAAGATTCTCCCCTCAACACCAATAGGAAACTTGAAAATATATCTGGAAGATCTAAACCTAAAGAACTGGGTAGTGGTAAAAAAACAACCAGTTGGAAGAATTGATGATAAACGATCAACTATTAACATTCCCTCAAATAAAAAACAGTTTTGGGCTAGAAGAAGTAGAGGGCTAATCACTAAAATTAGGAATTTATTATAAGCAAGTAGGGATGAGAAAATAGAGAAAAAATAAAACTATGGGAAAATGAGATAGGGAAGATATATCGTATCACGTGTGAACTTACAGGAACTCTATTATAACATTTTCCACCAGTGGTATATGGTCCCAACAAAAATTTGATAGGAGTAAATAAAATCTTTGTTGGAGATGTGATAAAAAGGTGGGATCATTATACCACATGTGGTGGGAGTGTGAAGAGATTGGCAAAGTGTGTAAACCACTTGTAAAAACCATCAAAGAGATGTTTGGGGTAGATATAAAAATGTCCCCCCAAACCTTTATTTTTCATTTGGACCTCCCTATGAAGAATGCGTCCCAAAACAACCTATTGATAAGTATCCTAATGTCAGTCAAAATATGCATGGCAAGAAAATGGAAGATAAGAGGGGCTAAAAGTGGGGTGTGGTTCAATCTCAGGTACATTTTATTTGTTAAATGGAAAAGGTTACTACATAAGGGAAGACCAAATGTCTAGATTTTCTGATATTTGGAATCCATGGATAAAAATAAATGAGTGTTGATAAGGCAAAAGAAGCGAGAGCTTCTCTGCTCTATTTAAAGTGATATAAAGAAGTTAGGTATGGATCCCTAGGAAGGATAAATGATCTGGCACCCTGTATGTTTGTTTATTTATTTTGTTTGTCTAGGTTTAACTGCTGTGGTACTAAATTACAATTTAATATGACATACTTTACATTTATTCACTTTAAGTAACTGTGATTTGGAATTGTATGATGGTGTGACTGTTATCTCACAAATTTTAAATGTTGTTTGTCTTTTGATATTTTGTAATAAAAAAATATATATATTATTAACCCCTTAAGGACAGAGCCTTTTAAACATTTTTGTCCTTTCTGGACAATGGCTATTTTAACATTTCTGTGCTGTTTGTGTTTAGCTGTAATTTTCTTCTTTGTCATTTGCTGTACCCACACATATTATATATTGTTTTTATCGGGACAAGAAGGGCTTTCTTTGGATGCCATCTTTTTGATCATACTTATAATATTATACAAAAATAATAATAAAATATGGTAAAAAAAAAATACACAAATTTCCTGACTTTTTTTTGAAAAATCTTCTCCTCATTGAGAAAAGCGAACGAAAAAACCTGCTAAATAGATTCTACTATTTCTCCTGAGTACAGGGATACCACCCATGCATAGGTTTGTTGGGGGGCTAAAATGCCAAATTTGGGAGGTGCAGTTTTTTGTTTTCCAACTTGAAATTTTTACATGCAGACAGCCTGCACCCATGTCCCATTTGGGACATATTTGAAGCCAGCCAGTGTATTTTACCCCATCAACTCATATATTTTTTTAAAGTAGATCCCCAAGGCTATTTCAAATGGGTTTAACACTTTCCATGCACTAATTCTACCACCAGCCTTTGTCAAAGTTTGTGGTAGTAATTGTTTTTTTTTTTTTTTTCACAAACATTGTACTTCATACATGAATTCACAGATTTTGGTATGTGTCACTGCCAAACAATAACCCAATATGTGTTCAACAACATTTCCTGAGTATAGGGATACCACCCATGAATAGGTTTGTCTGCTTGTTTAGGGGTTAAAGGGCCACATTTGAGAGGTGAGATTTTTGATTTTCCAACTTGAAATTTTGACATAAAGACAACCTGCACCCATGTCCCATTTGGGACATATTTGAAGCCAGCTAGTGTATTTTACCCCATCAACCCATATATCACAAATATTGTATTTCAGAAATAAATTCACATATTTTGGTATGTGTCACTGCCAAACAATAACCCAATATGTGTTCAACAACATCTCCTGAGTACAGGGATACCACCCATGCATAGGTTTGTTGGGTTGTTTGGGGGCTAAAGGGCCACATTTTGAAGGTGCGCATTTTCAACTTGGAATTTTGACGTGTAGTCAGCCTGAGACTATCTTTCATTTGGGACTTATTTTTTAAAGTAGGACAGTGTATTTTACCCAAAAAAGAATATATTTCTTAATATAGAATTTCTTATGAATGGGGACTCTAGTTCGGTTTATAGACTTTCGGTTTATAGAATACATGTAATGCTATTGCTGTTCTATAAGCCGAAAGTCTGCAGGGGATTCATTTTCTCCTCATTCCGTGTCTGAGCTTTGAAGGTGAAGCACTGCTGTGCTAGCCACATTGCCTTTCATTGTATTTCTTTGTGAGACCTGTTAAGCCTGCCATTTCTCACAACAACCTATTTTGAAAATAAGAGAGACTTCCAGAGACTAATTTTTAAAACATTTTTTGCATTGCAGTGCTTTTTCTGTGTGTTGTATTGCCTGCAGCTACAGCTTTTAAAAATAATTTAATATAAAAGATATCGAAATTTAATAATAATAATCTAGCTGAGTGGACGTGAGGGCTTCTGCCCTAGGGTTGGTTAAGGTTATTGCAGGAATGTGAAATATAATTAATACTTGAATTAGTTTTTACTATAGTACAGTTTCTTTGTGCTTTGTTAGCAACAGAACACACTAGTCAAAAGTAAAAAAAAAAAATGTTTTTTTTTTTTTACCACAGTAAACAGTGAAGTTAACTGTTGTACTGTTGTGAGTATAGCATCTGCAGTGCAGTGAACTGTTGTGCTCTTTTTGTCAGTTGATTTAATTGTTCATTTATTGTGTTTTTTAACAGCAAGCAGTGAAACTAACTGCTGTTTTAATTTATTTACGTGACTGTGTGACTGTACTAAGCTAAGCTTCAAGGTGGCTGTAGTACATTTATTTAGAATTTGTTTAGTAGCAAAACTAACTTATCCAAGTTAAAATAATAGCATATCATTTTGTTCATAACTTAAAATTTCCAAAATATAAGTGACTTTGTAATAGTATAGCTTGTGTCTCTGTTTGCAGTAAGCGTGCAGGGAGCACTTGCACATGGTACACAGTTTTGTATAGTTTTTCAGGAAGCACTGAAGTGAGCAAATCGGCCTCTGTGTAGTCTCTCTTTTTTTTCTGAAGTATATATTTAAGGTTTTTTTTGTATTTATTTTATTTTTGTTATTAATAAAGTAAAATATCATTGTATTACACTCTTACACACTACATATTTCCTTAAATATTACCATTTTATAAAAAGCAAATAATAATCATCTAAATGGATCCTCCTAAGTACTTTGGTACTAGGAAAGTTAAGGCTCCATCCACCACCAACACCACCATCACCACCAGTACTAGAAGTGTTTGTAGTACACAGCCTTTGAGTCAGCTTAGTCGGGCAAGTACTTCTGCCGCTATATCTGATTCAACAACTAGGATGCCAAGCTTTCTGTCCCAGCCATTGGTGCAAGATTCAGCAAAAGGAAAGACACCAATAGCAGGCACTAGTGGTGCAAGGCCCAGCAGTACAAATGTTTTCTATGGAAAAGGGAAAACTGCAGGTCTTCAAACTAGCACTAAGCCTAGTATACCAAAAAAAAAGGCCTATTAGTACTTGTAGTAACATATTAAGTAAGAAGAGGTGTGTTATGCCCCCAGCTTTTTCTTCTACCATAAGAAGCACTCTCTTCAATTTCTGTTGCAGAAGGGGATATGTTAGGTGCCAAACAGAGCATGTTGAGCAGCAGCAGTAATTTGAGGGGTGTTTCCAAGCAACCTTCTTGTGCACAGAGGCTGTTTTCACATCCCACTCCCAAGACCACCATAGCTTCAACCACTAGTGTTATGGCTGCTTCAACCACTGACAGTGGAACATCTGCCCCTCTTGATACCACCACCTCTAAAAACAACCCAGAAAGAGAGCAGAGGTAGAGACTCTAGAGAGTGACACAACAACAACAAGTGCTACTCATCTAGAGTTAGAAGAAGCTGCAATATCTGTTATTCCTGCAGGGGATGTTAGTCTTAGGGCCATTCTTACAGAAATTGCATTTAGTTTAGCTAATGAAGAGCTTGATTATGAGCCTGAGGATGAGGGTGAAATAGTATGGGAGAGTCAGACTCATTATACCTCAGGGAGCAGTGCATGCTTTTCACCAGCTAGTAGTGCACGTTTTTCCCCTTCCTCTCCACTTTCTCCAACTGTTGCACCTGTTACTGCTACTTCCACCCTCAGGAGGACTTCACCACCACAGCCGATTGCATCTATATTTTTTAGTGGTATAACTACCATTCCCACTGTTAGTTCCCACCGTTCTACAACTCCTGCTCCCAGTGGCACAGTTACTACCACCAGCACTGGTACCAGTAGCCACAGTTGTAGTGCACAGTCCAATATGCCAGCTCCCACTTTTAACGCTGCTGCTGCTACTCATCCACCCATAGCAGCTGTATCCCAAAGGGTCCCATCCAATGTTTCATGTTGCAGCAAAGTATGGGACCCCTTTGAAATTGTTAGAGAGCAAGCACTGCGGGAAGGAAGTTTGCAGGGGGAAAGGTGTTGGGTCATCTAATCAGTGCCAGGATGAACCATCACCTCCGCAGTCAACACAGGGCTGTGCTATTGAGGGAAAAGGGAGAAAGTGGTAGGGCAGGCAACGTATCTTCTACAACTTCCACAAGCACCATCAGCTCTGTAGAAGTTCCAGCTATGAGTGGCAGGGGGGTTGTTGAAGAGCAAAGAACTATTGCCAGCCAACAAACAAGGCCAGTTACAGCCACCCAGTCCACCCTGGAACAATTCGGGGGATTTCCCTCCAGGGCTGTGTCCAAACAGCAGGCCAATAAAATCACATGACTTATTGGCCAGTTGATAGCTGTTGGGGGTGCTTCATTTAATATGATAGATGGGGAACCTTTCAAACAGTTGATGGCAGCAGTGTCCCCACAGTACCATCTTCCCTCACGTTTCACTTTCGGCAGGAGGATAATCCCCTCACTATATCAGTCCTGTGTTGGAGTAATGAAAGAGGAGCTTTCTAAGGCAGCTGGTCAGTCTGTCCATTTCACTACAGACTTGCTGAGTGCACCTAGTGGCAGCATGCCTTTCTGTCCTTGACAGAACACTGGTGGCAGCCCGGTGTGTCTCATGAAGCTACTACTTCGCTAGCACCAGGGTCTAGCAGAATGGGAGGAAGTGCATCAGTAGATCAGCAGGGCTACAGATCTTTCCTTCTCCATGCTGAAGTGATGGATGAAAATCACACTTCAGAAAATATTCTGCATGCTATAAAAAGGTTAGTGTCACATAGGTTAGGAGCAGAGGCAGGCACCAATGTAGAAGTGGGGTTTGTGCTGCACTTTGCATTCTCTGTCTGCAGCATGTGGAACAGATGTATGTCCCTGGAAACATGGCCGATGTTAGCAACTATGTATCCTCCCAAGATAGCCAAAAAGTGTTAATGGTAGTTTCTACCCTCTGGCTGTGTCTGTTTGTGGTGTGGCAATGCCTGCTACCTCCGCCAGTGCTGCCAGTTAAAGCTAGGGCATTGTGTTTGAACTCTGAAAGTCCGCTCCACTCGTCTGGGACTGAAGGTGTTTGGATGCTTTGCTCTGGGGAAGAAACAGGTCTGTGGGTCGTCAATTGCTCACTCACTTCCCTTTAACATTTCATTCCTTTCCCCTATCCACCCAAGATAGCCCAAAAGTGTTAATGGTAGTTTCTCCCCTCTGGCTGTGTCTGTTTGCGGTGTGGCAATGCCTGCTACCTCCGCCAGTGCTGCCAGTTAAAGCTAGGGCATTGTGTTTGAACGCTTAAAGTCCGCTCAACTCTTCTGGGACTGAAGGTGTTTGGTTGCTTTGCTCTGGGGATGAAACAGGTGTGCGGGTCGTCAATTGCTCACTAACTTCCCTTTAACATTTCATTCCTTTCCCCTATCCACCCATAGTTGCCAACATCGACCATGTTTCCAGGGACACATATTTGTTCCACATGCTGCAGACAGAGCATGCAAAGTGCAGCCCGGCAGTATTAGGATGGATATACGCACAGACACAATCCAATTAATTAATCATGGTAGGTTCTATTAGATCTCAACCCTAAATAATTAATTGGATTATGTATGTGCGCATATCCATCCTACATACTGCCAGGCTGTTCTTTGCATGCTCTGTCTGCAGCATGTTGAACTGATGTGTGTCCCTGGAAACATAGCCGATGTTAGCAACTATGTATCCTCCCAAGATAGCCCAAAAGTGTTAATGGTAGTTTCTCCCCTCTGGCTGTGTCTGTTTGTGGTGTGGCAATTCCTGCTACCTCCGCCAGCGCTGCCAGTTACAGCTAGGGCATTTTTTTCGAAGTCTGAAAGTCCGCTCCCCTCGCCTGGGACTGAAGGAGTTTGGATGCTTTGCTCTGGGGAAGAAACAGGTCTGTGGGTCGTCAATTGCTCACTCACTTCCCTTTAACATTTCATTCCTTTGCCCTATCCACCCAAGATAGCCCAAAAGTGTTAATGGTAGTTTCTCCCCTCTGGCTGTGTCTGTTTGCGGTGTGGCAATGCCTGCTACCTCCACCAGTGCTGCCAGTTAAAGCTAGGGCATTGTGCTTGAACTCTGAAAGTCCGCTCCACTCGTCTGGGACTGAAGGTGTTTGGATGCTTTGCTCTGGGGAAGAAACATGTCTGTGGGTCGTCAATTGCTCACTCACTTCCCTTTAACATTTCATTCCTTTCCCCTATCCACCCAAGATAGCCCAAAAGTGTTAATGGTAGTTTCTCCCCTCTGGCTGTGTCTGTTTGCGGTGTGGCAATGCCTGCTACATCCGCCAGTGCAGCCAGTTAAAGCTAGGGCATTGTGTTTGAACTCTTAAAGTCCGCTCAACTCTTTTGGGACTAAAGGTGTTTGGTTGCTTTGCTCTGGGGATGAAACAGGTGTGCGGGTCGTCAATTGCTCACTAACTTCCCTTTAACATTTCATTCCTTTCCCTATCCACCCATAGTTGCCAACATCGACCATGTTTCCAGGGACACATATTTGTTCCACATGCTGCAGACAGAGCATGCAAAGTGCAGCCCGACAGTATTAGGATGGATATACGCACAGACACAATCCAATTAATTAATCATGGTAGGTTCTATTAGATCTCCACCCTAATTAATTAATTGGATTATGTATGTGCGCATATCCATCCTACATACTGCCAGGCTGTTCTTTGCATGCTCTGTCTGCAGCATGTGGAACTGATGTGTGTCCCTGGAAACATAGCCGATGTTAGCAACTATGTCTCCTCCCAAGATAGCCCAAAAGTGTTAATGGTAGTTTCTCCCCTCTGGCTGTGTCTGTTTGCGGTGTGGCAATTCCTGCTACCTCCGCCAGCGCTGCCAGTTACAGCTAGGGCATTTTTTTCGAAGTCTGAAAGTCCGCTCCCCTCGCCTGGGACTGAAGGAGTTTGGATGCTTTGTTCTGGGATTGAAACAGGTGTGTGGGTCGTCAATTGTCCACTCACTTCCCTTTAACATTTCATTCCTTTCCCCTATCCACCCAAGATAGCCCAAAAGTGTTAATGGTAGTTTCTCCCCTCTGGCTGTGTCTGTTTGCGGTGTGGCAACGCCTGCTACCTCCGCCAGCGCTGCCAGTTACAGCTAGGGCATTGTGTTCGAAGTCTGAAAGTCCGCTCCCCTTGCCTGGGACTGAAGGAGTTTGGATGCTTTGTTCTGGGATTGAAACAGGTGTGTGGGTCGTCAATTGTCCACTCACTTCCCTTTAACATTTCATTCCTTTCCCCTATCCACCCAAGATAGCCCAAAAGTGTTAATGGTAGTTTCTCCCCTCTGGCTGTGTCTGTTTGCGGTGTGGCAATGCCTGCTACCTCCACCAGTGCTGCCAGTTACAGCTAGGGCATTGTGTTCGAAGTCTGAAAGTCTGCTCTCCTCGTCTGGGACTTGAGGAGTTTGGATGCTTTGCTCTGGGGTTGAAAGAGGTGTGTGGGTCGTCAATTGTCCACTCACTTCCCTTTAACATTTCATTTCTTTCCCCAATCCACCCAAGATAGCCCAAAAGTGTTAATGGTAGTTTCTCCCCTCTGGCTGTGTCCATTTGCGGTGTGGCATTGCCTGCTACCTCCGCCAGTGCTGCCAGTTAAAGCTAGGGCATTGTGTTCGAAGTCTGAAAGTCCGCTCCCCTCACCTGGGACTGAAAGAGTTTGGATGCTTTGCTCTGGGGTTGAAACAGGTGTGTGGGTTGTCAATTGCTCACTCACTTCTGTTTATTTCCTTTCCCCTAACCATCGAAGATTTTACTACACCAAATCATTAATTTAATTAAACTTTTATTATTTTTGGTGGTGGACCTACTTGGCAGTACTTACTACTTTACTTCCTTATCCCTTATCTCTGCTTCAGGGTAATTTGTGTCCAGGGCCAGTTTAGTACATTTTAGATGCCATTGCATCCCTAAACTTCCCAATCTGCCCCTCAGATCTGTAGATGTACCCCCAGACTTGCCAATGCATTCCCACATTTCACACCCATGACTTACCACAGGACATACCTCATCACCCACATTGCATATCCTGGAATTACCTCAGTACATGCCCTATCACCCACATTACACATCCAGGTCACACCCCAGTAGATGCCCTATCACCCACATAGCACATCCAGGACTTACCATCGTTGTCATGTTATGTAATTGCAGGCAGGTCACCTGATTCCCAATGCTCTGACGTTAGTCAGAGTGTGAGAAGCAGCATGGGAACTGCGCTGCTCTGCCTGTTCAGCTGGTTTTAAAGAAGTAATATGGAGCTGCAACCCTCCGTCGAGGCCCCCATTTTGCCTAGTCCCCTGGGCTGCAGCCCTTAAAGACCATGCCTTAAACCTGCCCTGTTTGTTTCGCTGACACAACAGGGGTCTACTTGTACCATCTGAACTGCATTGCTGACACTGCTTGGATCTCAAATGCTTATTTCTAAGATGACCGGCGTGAGCACATGCTTTTTAAATCTGGAAAGATCCTGCCTTTCATCCAGTCACCAGAGCTGAGTCACTTAAGCATGATCCTGCATGCAGATCACACTGCTTGTATAAGTGAACCTGCTGCCTATCACTGCCTGCCTTCTATATACCAAAAACAGAATATGTTTGATTTCAACAAAATGATGTCCATAAGCTTCTACATACATGCCCATTGTTTATATTTATGCCCACTGAAGATATGTATGCCCATTGCCCACTGTATATATTTATGTCAGCTGTATATTTATGCCTACTGCATGTATTTAAGCCAATTGGATTTATGTCTGCCCACTGTATATATTTATGGCCATCATTTTGTAGAAACCAATAACATTTATTGTTTTAGGCATATAGAAGCTGTTGGTCATCATTTTGTTGAAACCCAACACATAGAAACATAGAATGCGTTATCAGATAAGAACCATTCAGTACATCTAGTCTGCCCAATTTTCTAAATACTTTATTAGTCGACCTTATCCTATATCTTGGATTCCTATCCCACGCATGCTTAAACTCCTTCACTGTGTTTACCTCTACCACTTCTGCTGGAAGAAGGGCCATCTTTAATAGCGATTGGACCCTGGGCAAGCATTTGCTTGGGCCCCTGGACGCTGCCCCCTCCCCTGCATGCAATCCCGCCATCCATCGCGATGTTACCCCTCCACACACACACACACACATATGCCATAATTGTTGTGCCATTCAGATGCCAGTAATATTGTGCCTTTTAGATGCCAGTAATATTGTGCCATTCAGAGCGCAGTATTATTGTGCCAGTCAGAGCCCAGTAATATTGTGCCATTCAGAGCCCAGTAATATTGTACCATTCAGAGCCCAGTAATATTTTGCCAGTCAGATGCCTGTAATATTGTGCCATTCAGAGCCCAGTAATATTGTGTCAGTCAGAGTCCAGGAATGTTCTGCCAGTCAGATACCAGGAATATTGTGCCAGTCAGAGCCCAGGAATATTGTGCCAGTCAGAAACCTGTAATATTGTGCCAGTCAGATGCCTTTAACCCCTTAGTGACATGACTTTTTTGGCTTGTCCGACGCTTGGTGACATGGGCTGTTTTAACATTTCTGAGGTGTTTGTGTTTTGCTGTAATTTATTTCTGTCTCATTTAGTGTACCCGCACAAACTATATATCGTTTTTATCGTTATAAGAAGGGCTTTCTTTTGATACCATTATTTTGATAATAGCATATCATTTGATGTAATAAAAAAAAAAAAAAAAAATATGGCAAAAAAATGAAAAAAAAATTTTTTTTATGACTTTTATTTGAAAAATCGTATACTCATGTACAAGAGACAACAAAAAAAACACTGCTAAATAGTTTCTAATATATGTCCTGAGTTCAGAAATAGCCCATGTTTTATGTTTTTGTGCTTTTTTATTCATGTTACAGGGCCAGAACTATAAGTAGTGCAAAGCTATTTTAAAATCCTTTTTTTCAAAATTAGCGATAGTGACATTGTAACACTGATTTCTGTACTAAATCCATGAATGACCCCCAACATGTACATATTTTTGAAGACTAGACCACTCAGGGCATTTAACTTGGGGTATTTTGACACATTTCATGTAGCCATTTTACCACCAATATTTGCCAAAGTTTGCAGCAAAAAATCTTTTATTTTTCACATAGATTGCAATTTAGGTAAACATTACCATAAAATGTGAAGGGGTATTTCCAAATAACACCTCAATATTTGTTCAGCAACATCTCCTCAGTACAGGCATACCACCCATGCATAGGTTTGTTGGTTTGTTTTGGGGCTAAAAGGCCACATTTAGGGGGTGCACATTTTGGTTTTCCAACTTGGAATTCTGACATGCAGAAAACTTGCGCACATGTCCCATTTGGGACATTTTTGAAGCCAGAAAGTGTATTCTACCCCACAAAGCCATATATATTTTAAAACTAGACACCCTAGGGTATTTCAAATGGTAGTATTTTAACACTTTCCATGCACTAATTCTACCACCAGCCTATGTCAATGTTATGGATAGTAATTTTCTTTCACATACATTGTACTTCGGGCATGAATTCACAGATCCTATTATGTGTCAGTGCCAAACAACACCTCAATATGTGTTCAGCAACATCTCCTGAGTACAGGGATACCACCCATGTGTAGGTTAGTTAGATTATTTGGGGGTTAAAAGACCACATTTGAGAGGTGCGCTTTTTGGTTTTTAAACTTGGAATTCTGCGCCCATGTTCCATTTGGGACATTTGTGAAGCCAGAATGTGTATTTTACCCCACAAAACCATACATTTTAGCAAACTACACACCCTAGGGTATTTCAAATGATAGTATTTTAACACTTTCCATGCACTAATTCTATTACCAGACTTTGTAAAATTTTAGGTTAGTAATTTTTTAATGTTTTGTTTCCACATACATTGTACTTTGAGCATGAATTCACAGATCCTGTTATGTGTCAGTGCAAAACAACACCCCAATATGTGTTCAGTAACATCTCCTGAGTACAGGGATACCAGGGATGCATAGGTTTGTTGGGTTGTTTGGGGGCTAAAAGGCCACGTTTAGGGGGGTTGCATTTCCAACTTGGAATTTTGACATGTAGTCAGCCAGCGCCCATGTTCCATTTGGGACACTTTTGAAGCCTGTCAAAGTATTTTACCCCATCAAACCATATATTTTGGAAAACTAGACATCCTAGGGTATTTAAAATTGTGGTATTTTAACACTTTCCAAGTACTAATTCTACCACCAACCTATGTCAAAGGGTTGGGATGTCATTTTTTCCCCACACACATTGTAGTTCAGGCAGGAATTTTCAGATTCTGGTATTTGCCACTGCCAACCAACACCTCAATATGTGTTCAACAACATCTCCTGAGTACAGGGATACCTCCCATGCATAGGTTTGTTGGTTTGTTTTGGGGTTAAAAGCCCACATTTAGGGGGGGCGCAATACCAACCTGGAATTTTGACGTAGTCAGCCTGCGCCCATGTTCCATTTAGAACATTTTTGAAGCCGTCCAATGAATTTTACCCCATCAAAACATATATTGGTTTTTAGTATTGTACGATGCTTCCACACGGAAGCATCGTTACAATGCCGCTTGAGCACTGAAAGCGGAAAAACTCCGCTTTCAGTGCTCGTTTTGACACAGGACGGACTAGGTCCGTACTGTGTCACTAACGCCTCGGCACGCAGGACGGACCTAGTCCGTCCTGTGTCGCCAAGGGGTTAATATTATGCCAGTCAGATGCCTGTAATATTGTGCCAGTCAGATGCCTGTAATATTGTGCCAGTCAGATGCCTGTAATATTATGCCAGTCAGATGCCTGTAATATTATGCCAGTCAGATGCCTGTAATATTGTGCCAGTCAGATGCCTGTAATATTGTGCCAGTCAGATGCCTGTAATATTATGCCAGTCAGATGCCTGTGATATTATGCAAGTCAGATGCCTGTAATATTGTGCCAGTCAGATGCCTGTAATATTGTGCCAGTCAGATGCCTGTAATATTATGCCAGTCAGATGCCTGTAATATGAGAGGGGGCAAAGAGTTTTTTGGCAGAGGGCTACAACTGGGAGTTAGGAATGGTAAGTAACCAGGGGCTCCATGGCTACTACCAATAGGCATCAGTGTGCTTTACTCATCATAATCTAATGAGCTGGAGGATGATGCGCTAGGCAACCGACTAGCATAATTAGGATCATCTTCCTCCACACTAGACTGACTTTCAGTCACCTGTGCTGATGGAGGGAGGTTAGAGATGCAAGTTGCCTCAGGAGCAGCGGTGCCGTCAGTACATGGACGCATGAGGGCCAATTTTGCATCCATGTACCTTACCTTTCGGTTGCGTTATTCAGCTCGAGACTGATATTCCTGCTGGCACATCAATCTCATCTGCTTCTGATGCGCAGCTTGCGCATCTAAGTGTCTAAGGACTTGGTCCTGCCACTCCATTGTGTGGGCATGGAACTTATCCTGATCACTCACCATCATGGTGAGTTGCTGGCGCATCCAACTGATGTCCTGCTGGATCCCAGCAACTGCACCATGGACAGCAGTCAAGGATTTCATCATCGGAGGGGCAGGAGGTCGTGGCTGGGCTCCTGATGTGCGGTATTCACTGGGATCCACCACGTGAGGAGGATTGTTTGCTCCTCCTCCTCGACAGATGTTGCTGCAGGAAAAGCAGGAAGATAATTAGAACATTACAATACAGATTGTATATTCAATTCACCACATCTATATACACTTCAATGCAGGGTTATCAATATCTACATCCTGAAAGGATTATTATAATTTTTTTAACTCTTGCTTCCTCAAATTTAGCATGTTGTGTATATTGATAGATAGGTACACACTGGTTTTATTCTTAGATCATGATGCCTGGGTTTGCCCTGATTGTCTGATTGGGTTCTAATTGTCGTTGGGGTATCTCTCTGCTCAAGCAGAGAGACCATTATTTTTTAATGGATCAGCAGAAGGGACCTGATTAAGGTTTCCTCTGCCTATCAAATTTAAAAATGAGGGTCTCTCTGAACAAGCAGAGAGAGACACTTGCCAACCAGACCAGGGTGCCTCCTTGGAAATACAGTAGCTGCTGGTTAGAGGATAAACTTGCATGTACTATCAATATTACATGTAATTTTCAATGCCAATGCATTCCCAGACTTCCCTTGCAAACGCATTCAACCAGTCCACCTGACTTTCAAATGCATCCTCAGACTTGCCAAACTGCCCCCCATACTTGCAAATGCATCTCCAGGCTTGCCAACCAGCCCCCCATACTTGCAAATGCATCTCCAGACTTGCCAACCAGCCCCCCACACTTACAAATGCATTCCCAGACTTGTCAATGGGCCTCCTATGAATGTCAGTGCGTCCCGACATTTCAATGGTGTCTAGTGGGGGCAGACAGAGGATGTCTGTGAGCTTTTAGGTACGCAATGACATTCTCTGATGCTGCCCTTCACTTCCGCTGTGACTTCTGAGATGAAACGCCGGGAGGTCACTGTAGCGTGCGTTCTGTCTTTGAAGTCACAGTGATAGTGTCAAACAGTATCGGACGGCTGCATGCGTGGAGGATCCAGGTCCATTGCAGTTCTGTGTTGTACCTGGCTCCTAGTCTTATAGTCTGACCTCTATTTTAGGTCTGATTATAAGACAAAGCTAGAAAATAAGATTTTTTTCAGAGAGCAAAGTGTCTTTTATTCTAGCAAATTATAATAATATGATCTAACTGGTGGTGTAAATGTGTATAATGGATCTACCTTCGGTGGTGAATCCCAGTGCCTGCACATCAGGAGCATGAAGCTAGTAGGAATCGACTTGAGGTGGTGATGAATATACCGCTGTTAGAGATGGAGAAGAATGAATTGTTAGTGCATGCATTAGACATGTGCATTCATTTTCGGACGAATGCATTTTCGTCCGAAAAACGAATAACGAACATGCTAAGCTAACGAAAGCCGAATGAACGAATGGTTAATAAACGAAAATCATTTGTTCATTCGTTCATTCGTAGTACTATTGCATTCTATAAGCCAAAATAGAGTCGGTTTATAGAATACAATAGCATAGTACACTTACATTCCATAAACCGAACTACTTTCGGTTTATGGAATGCATGTAAGTCTATTGGCATTCTATAAACCGAAAGTTCGGTTTATAGAATAGCAATAGGATTACATGTATTACATAAGCCGACAGCCTATAAACCGAACGTTCGGTGTATAGGCTGTCGGCATTTCACTACACGGAGACAAAGTCTCCATTCATAAATTTATGTCTATAAACCGAACGTTTGGTTTATAGACTTTCGACTTATAGAAAACATGTAGTACTATTGCCTTTCTATGAACCGAACAGGGAGCCCCATTCATAAGAATTTCTTATGAATGGGGCTCTCGTTCGGTTTATAGGAAGCCAATAGTATTACACGTATTCTATAAAACGAACGAATACAACTAAATGAAACGGAAATAATGAACGAATTTCGTCCGAAACGAATGCAGTAATGAACGAAATTCGTTTTAGACGAAATAAATAAAATTTTCGTCCGAATGGACGAAAACGAAACTAAAATTTTAGTTTTGCACATGTCTAGCATGCATACAGATGTGTGCAGAACATACATATCACATCTGAGGCTAGTAACAAAACAGGTGAGTTGCAGGTGATTTCATATCACCAATTTATCTAAACATTGTACAGGGACAAACATTGGGAGTTTTCCCCACTAAGAAAACTCACCAGGTTTGTCACTACACAAAGTATAGCTAACGTGGTGGGATGAAATGTGCATCTCACATCAACACAGTTTTTTGTACATAGCTCCTATCAACATTTGCATTAAGATTCATTCATGACAGAAGGAATTACATGAGATATGGATAGTCCATGCAATTCCCTCGTTCATGAATGAAGCCCTGTTTGTTGTACATGTTTCTAGCCTGTTGGTGTATGATGTGTGTATGTTGGACTTACCGAAGGCAGGTGAAGAGGGAGCATCCACCAGAGCCTGCAGAGCCGCCAGACTTGGGGTAATCGGAGGAGATGCTGCCAGATCTTGTGTGGCTACAGGGCATGGGGCCCGTCATCACTTACTGGGGTTTGAGGGCGCACAGCAGAAGATGCTAGGAGTAAAGTGAGATTGAACAGTGTAAATCAGTATGAAATCACACATAATTACCATGAACGAATGTTCAATACTTACGACCAGCTGTTTTTGGCTCCGGCCTCTCAACCCACATGATATGTTCAGTCCCTATGGCCTGCAATAGCTCCTCTTCAAATTTCAGCAGGTCAGCCGGCTCTGGAGAGCCACCACCAAAGCTTCTGGTGGCGGCAGCTGCCCTGGTAAGCTTCCTTTTCACCTGCCTCTTGATATCATAGTATCTGAAAGACATGAGAACATTTCAATTGGTTTACTATCAATGATCAGCTGTACATACATATAATCCTATTTACACATACATACATCTATTTATCTTCATATCTATCTTATCAATCCATGTACATATTGATATCATTTATTATCTTTCTACACACATATATATATATATATATATATATATAGATACACACATGTGCAGCCACTCTTACATTCCTTGTCTAAACTAACCTTGACACAGCTAGCTAATAGTAGCTATATGTTAGATTAATTGCACAGTAGGTGAAATTGTGGCCCTGAGTCCGGCTGAGCTCTACCTCTGTCCTGAAAAGCAGGACAGAGATGGAGCTTGGTGGGACAGGTCACCCAAATCAGGACTGTCCCTCTATGTAATTCACAACAGGTGTGTGTGAGCTATGTGTGTGGTGAAATTTTACATGAAGCCTATAGTACAGGTGTATTTTATATGCAATTACATTTTAATCACCACCTCCTGGGAGCGTGAATTGCCACCAACTTCATTTACACCCAGTTGTAGTCCTGGCACACCTTCCTCACGAGTGCCAGATTTTCCTCTGCCAAAAATCTCTTTGAATGTTGGTCTCTCTTCTGATCTACTGATTGTGAAGTACCGACAGAGAATGGCAGCAAAATGACAGTGAAAGGAAAGAAACAAACTAATTTCATGTTTAAAAAAAGCTAATCATTCCCTTGCTGATCACAGTTTCTTTTTACTGTGATCAGGGCTGGCCTTAAGTGTTCCGGCGCCCTGTGCGGCTTCCCCCGTGGCGCCCCCCCGTCTCTTTCACCCCCCTATGTATGTGTCTCTCTTCCTTGCCATGTCTGTCTGTCTCTCTCTCTCCCCCCCCCTGTTCTGTCTATCCCCCCCGTCCCCTGTTCTGTCCCACCCTCCCCCTGTTTTCTCTCTCTCCCCCAGTTCTGTCTCTCCCCCTGCCCCTGTTCTGTCTGTCTCTCTCTCTCCTGCAAGTTCTGTCTCTGCCCCCTGCCCCTGTTCTGTCTGTCTCTCTCACCCCTCCCCTGTTCTGTCTCTCCCCCATCCACTGTTCTGTCTCTCTCTCCCCCCTCCCCCTGTTATCTCTCTCTAGCCCTGTTCTGTATCTCCCCCCTGCCCCTGTTCTGTCTGTCTGTCTCCCCCCTAACCCCTGTTCTGCCTCTCTCTCTCCCCCCTCCCCTACCTTTGCCTGTAAAGTTGGATCCAGGGAGGGGGCGGAGCTAACCGACTGAGAGGTGTAGCTCCGCCCCCACTCTGTGAAGCAGAGTCTGCATTACGGGGAGCCATAGGCAGCAAGAGCAGGTGCTGCTCGGCTCCCCATGCTTAATGCAGGCATGGGGAGCCTAGCAGCACTTTCTCATGGTGCCAGTGGCTCCCCGTGAAGCAGATGCTGCTCTGCTTCACAGGGTGGGGGCGGAGCTACAACGCTGAGCCGGTTAGCTCTGCCCCCTCCCCGGATCTAGAAGAGCATGCCGAGCAGAGGGCTGGTGAGGGGGGATCTTTTGATCTCCCCCATCCAGTGCCTCCACAGGCTTTTTTTTTTTTAACTGGAGGGCGCCCCCTGGGCTGTTGCGCCCTGTGCGCTCGCACAGGTCGCACACCCCTAAGGCCGGCCCTGACTGTGATCCGTTTCCTTCCAAGTTTATGGCCCTCATTTAGTTTTTTTCTTAAAAATTTATATTTTTTACAATTTTACTATATTACTTATATTATTTTCATGTATTCATTTAATTACAGTTAACTCCTCCTGTGCTGTGATTATGACCAGAGCAAACGTTAACCCCTTTGTGACGTTAGGATGTACTATGCCGTTTTAAGTGCCTAAAAGTCGTTACGACGGCATAGTACGTCCTGTGTTAAACAGCTCATCGTGGCTCCCCGCAAAGTGCGCTGTAAGCGTAGTATTGGACTGTTCTATTTGACTCTCAGATATGAAGTGCACCGCAAGACGCCAATGTACTATTTAGCACCCAAAACAATTAGAATTTTTCAAAGTGTGCTGTAAGCACAGTATTGGACTGTTTTATTTGACTCTCAAATATGAAGTGCACCGCAAAACGCAAATATACTATTTAGCACCCAAACAATTAGAATTTGTCAAAGTGCGCTGTAAGCACAGTATTGGACTGTTCTATTTAACTCTCAGATATGAAGTGCAGGACGCAAATGTAATATTTAACACCAACAAATTGCAGTATTTAAAAATGCCTAGATGTTGCCCACTGATCTAACAGAACAGGATTAAAGTCATGTGCCTGGCACACATGCAGTTGCAAGTGCACTGCACTCTCTGTGGCACTGGGCTCAGGGCAGGGTACAAATATGTAGTATAGCACCCACTAAAATAATCACTGTAATTTGAATAATCGCTGTAGGATTATGCCCCTCAATATGCCAGGATTATGCCCCTCAAAATGCCAGGATTATGCCTCTCAATATGCCAGGACTTAGCCACCCAATATGCCACTCAAAACAATCCAGGATTTTCACACCCAAAATGCCAGGATTATTATGCCACTCAATATGCCAGGATTTTCCCACACAATATGCCAGGATTATGCCCCTCAATATGCCAGGATTATTATGCCTCTCAATATGCCAGGATTTGGCCACCCAATATCCCTGGATTATTATGCCACTCAATATGCCAGGATTTCCCCACACAATATGCCAAGATTTTGCACCTCAATATGCCAGGATTATGCCACTCAATATGCCAGGATTTTCCCACACAATATGCCAGGATTATGCCCCTCAATATGCCAGGATTATGCCTCTCAATATGTCAGGATTTTCCCACACAATATGCCAGGATTATGCCCCTTGATATGCCAGGATTATGCCACTCAATATGCCAGGATTTTCCACACACAATATGCCAGGATTATGCCCCTCAATATGCCACGATTATGCCCCTCAATATGCCAGGATTATGCCCCTCAATATGCCAGGATTATGCCTCTCAATATGTCAGGATTTTCCCACACAATATGCCAGGATTATGCCCCTCGATGTGCCAGGATTATGCCTCTCAATGTGCCAGGATTTAGCCACCCTCTTCATCCCCCCTTCCCCCTTACTTACCTCCTCGGTTTTTTTTTTCTTCTCTCTTTTCTTCCCCTTTCATGGTTTATAATGGCACTTAGTGTTACTGCTGGATAGTATTACAAATAGTATAAGTTAAAGAGTGTTTATAATAAGAGCAATTCATTTTTTTTATTTTTTATTTTACTCTTTTTGGTGTTCTTGTCCTCATTATTGAGATTTATGGAATAGATTTGGGGAAAACTCATCTGTTTCTTATAGGATGGGTTACCCCCTTCCTAGATCCAGACTACCATTACTTGATGAATGGCAAAACAATTCTGCAGAGGGAATGGATACCCTTGCAGAAATGCGCACTCCAACAGGGGTTGGAGGATGCAATATTGTGTTTCGTGTTGGGTCTTTCGTGTTATATGTGAATGTGTGGTAATTGTTTTACATGTGGACTCTGCAGTTGGGCCATGGGAGATGCATAGTGCTCAATCAGTGCCAAACTGGATAATAGATGATCAAGATATGTTACTATTAATGTCCAGGGGCTGAACTCCCCCAATAAAAGATCTCTACTATTCCAGAGATTGAAAAAAGACAACATCAATATTTGTTGTCTACAGGAAACGCACTGGAGGAATATTGATAAAATTAAAATCGAGACCCGTAAATTTCCTCTCTCCATAGCAGCATCGTTACCAAGTAGAAAAAAGGTGTTGCAATCCTTTTCTCTAAGGAGACAGATGTGAGTCTTAAACATGTTGAGAGGGATCCAGAAGTTAAATACATAATCACGGTGGGGGTCTTCAACGGAAGACCGCTCACCTTGTAAATGTGTACGCCCCGAATTCCTCACCAGTATATCTCAAGGTTACACGACAGGATCCAGAAAGTTAAACAGGGGTTGCTGATTTGGGTTGGAGACTATAACTGTGTCCTTGACCCGCAGCTAGATAAGAAGACACTCTCAGGAGACATCAGAAACAGAGAAGTCTTCCGGAACGCAACCAAATTTAAATCTCTACTAGAAAAAAACTCCATTCTTGATATTTGGAGGATTATGCACACCACAGAGAGGGACTATACATGTTTTTCAAAAACACACTGCTCTTACTCCAGGATAGAGCTATGCTTGGGAGACATTAGTGTTGCCCGACAGGTAAAATAAATCAATATATATCCAATCACCTGGTCTGACCATGATATGGTTACAATGGAATTAAAAGATCAATTCGAGAAAATTTGCTCAGAATGGAGATTAAATCCGGGATTGTTAAAGAGCGACAAAGATATCTCATATATAAAAGAGAAATCTAGAGAATATTTCCTCGAATGCGATACTCGGGGCTTGGCGGTCCCCACCGTGGTGTGCATATAAATCAGTTATACGAGGGTATACGAGGGTATTTGATAGAGATGGGGGCTAGGGCGAAAAAGAAAGCGGGGGCAAAATTAACCGACCAATATATTTCATTGTCCCATTGGGAAGAAATAAATAAACGTCAACCAACCAACCAGGTGACAGAAAAGATCCGCCAAATTAAATCAAATATTAATGTAATCCTGATGGACCAGGTAAATAAGACCCTGTCTGCCCTAAAAATAAATTGGTACTATAAGGGTAATCGGGCAGACAAAGCCATGACAAACCTGTTAAAAACCAAAAGGACAGATGGACTTATGAGGAGATTGGTGGTAGATGGTAAGACGATCCTGGCTCCAGAGGAAATTGGACAGGCGTTTAACACATACTACCAGTATCGTTATAATCTACCAAGTAAAAACAACTCTAATGAGATAAGAGAACATCTTGAAAGTCTAGAATTACCAAAAAAAAAAACGTGAATCGATAGAAATATTAAATGACCCAATCACATCTAGGGAAGTCCTGGAAAAAATTAGGGCACAAAAACAGGGAAGGCCCCAGGCCCAGAAGGTTTCGAAAGTTTGTTTTATAAGACTCTCTGTAATGAAGTCAGACTTTTCAACAATTTTATGCTAACTGGAGAAATGCCTGAAGAGATGCTAAGAGGGAACATTGTTCCTATTCTAAAACAGGGCAAGGACCCAGAAGAACTGATTAGCTATAGGCCCATATCCTTGCTAAACGCTGACACCAAAATCTATTCGGCGATACTCGCCGAGAGGTTAAAAAAAGTACCGTATTTATCGGCGTATAACACGCACTTTTTCTCCCTGAAAATAGGGGGGAAATGATGTGTGCGTGTTATAGGCTGATATAATGGGAAAAAAAAATTCTAAAACTTACCTCGTTCCTGCTCTGTCCCCCGGTGCTCTGAAGCTGCGTGGCTGTGAGGTAAGCGTTGGTTTTTTTTAAACAAACTTTATTGTTCCGTGCGGCTGGAGGGGAGCTCACAACGCTTCCCTCACAGCCACGCAGCTTCAGAGCACCGGGGGACAGAGCAGGAACGAGGTAAGTACTGGGGTCTGGGGAAGGGGGGGAGGAGGGTGGCATAACGAGCATACTAAGGGTCAATATCCTGGCATATTGGGGGAAATATCATGGCATATTAAATGGCATATTGGGGGCAATATCCTGGCATATTAAGTGGCATATTGGGGGCAATATCCTGGCATATTAAGTGGCATATTGGGGGCAATATCCTGGCATATTAAAATGGCATATTGGGGGCAATATCCTGGCATATTAAAATGGCATATTGGGGGCAAAATCCTGGCATATTAAATGGCATATTGGGGGCAATATCCTGGCATATTAAATGGCATATTGGGGGCAATATCCTGGCATATTAAAATGGCATATTGGGGGCAATATCCTGGCATATTAAAATGGCATATTGGGGGCAATATCCTAGCATATTAAATGGCATATTGGGGGCAATATCCTGGCATATTAAATGGCATATTGGGGGTAATATCCTGGCATATTAAAATGGCATATTGGGCTTCAAAGTTCTTTATTTGAAATTTAAGTTTTTTTCCCTGAAATTTCCTTCTTAAAATGAGGTGCGTGTTATACGCCGATAAATACGGTAATTTGTGAACTGATCCACCCAAATCAAGTAGGATTTGTCCCGGGAAGAGCAGCAGCAAGCCACATGAGAGATCTGGCTATGCTTTTCCAGAGCACTAGGCGAAGTGGAGTTCCCCAGTTGACCCTGTCATTAGACGCAGAAAAGGCATTTGACAGGGTCGACTGGGGATATATCAAAGAGACCCTATCAGCGTTTGGCCTGTCGGGGAGTGTCGGACGAGCAGTGATGGCGCTATACTCTACCCCTACAGGAAGAGTTGCAGGATCAGGAGTGAGGTCACAGTGGTTCCCCCTTACAAACAGCACAAGACAAGACTGCCCCCTCTCCCCTTTAATCTACATTTTAACTCTTGCGCCCCTTGCAAGGGAGTTGAGGTCTTCTCCATCTTTGTCTGGGTGCAGTGGAGAGGGGGCACACCTAATTAAACTATACGCAGATGATATTCTACTTATATTAGAGGAGCCGGTAAGTTCTCTGAGGGAAGTAATGAGAATATTAGATAATTATGGCTCCCTATCAAATTTAAGCTCAATAATTCTAAATCTATAGCACTCCCGATTAATCTAACCCAGAGTGATAGACAGGAGATAGGGAGATTGGGCATTCAGATAGTTTCAGACCTGAAACTTTGGATTGAGTCCAATATTCTACTTTTTATAATGGAGATGAACCTCACCTTTAAAAAATGGAGGGGGTTATACTTATCCTGGTGGGGAAGAATCTCGGCAGCTAAGGCCTATGTATTGCCAAAACTCATATACCTGCTGAGACTGATCCCCTATCAGGTCCCTAGTAGTTGGGTGGCGATGATACAAACAGCCTTTAACAAGTTCATTTGGGGGTCAGAGAGACCAAGACTCAAAATACAACTTTTAATGAAAAAGAAAAAAAGAAGGAGGCCTAGCTATTCCAAATATTAGTGAGTATGTCCAGGCAGCGTTATTGACACATGCCACGGTCATGCAATTGGAGGCCTCAAGGGGAGAGGCATGGTACGACGCGGAGCAGAAGATTATAGGGAACCAAATAGAATTGAGTTCTACCCCCTGGCTATCCGAAAACAAGTTGGAGAGATTGGCTAACTCACATAGGAACACGGTATTGGAACAAATCTGGAACTGCTGGATTAAATTTAAAAAAAGCTTGGGCATCAGTAATAAAATACTTCCATGTCTCCCTATCACAGTTTTAGAAGCAGAAATAGAGGATTTAGACCGTAAACAATGTAGAGAAAGGGGAATATGCAAAGTTAAAGATATACTGGAAGGCACCAGAATAAAGCCATTTGGCAAACTCCAGGCGGAATTTGATCTCCCAATTCGGGAATGTTTTAATTACCTCAGAGTTAAAAGTGCCGTAGTGAGCCAACTTATAGAAGTTATACCTCAGAGTTCACTCAATACCCTTACGGAGATATTAAGAAAGCAGAATAATAAAAATCTGATGTCAAAAATTCTGGACATAATAAGATCGATGGCACAAAATATCATACCTCCCGCAATTGAAAAATGAGGGATTTAGCAATAACCGTGGGACATGATCAAGATGCAGCGGATCCATCAATGTGCTATGGAGAGAGGAAATGGATCGCAAAATAAATCTAACTGGGGTAAAATGGAATATTGGAATAAATGGCACCAAACTCTCCTAGGAGCTGATTTAGATAAATGAAATCAAAAGAATAGAGTGCCGGACTAGAGGGTAGGGGGATAAGCCACATAGGACATAAGGCAGAGATAAAGAACCATGGAGGTTCAAGTGTAAAATTAGGAATTGGGATCGATGAGCACTTTTTGATTACTAGAAAGACGCACTAAAACATGGTAAACCGCAGAGTCCACTTGTATGTCTTGTCTTGTTTTGTTATGCCCGGGATTTGTGGTGGGTAGAATATACTCGCCACATGTTAACGGACGGAGGTTCGGTGTAGGATACAGTAAAGCACATTTTTGCTCTTGTAATATCTCCTGGTTTATTTTGGACTGTAACTTATGAAATGTATGTCTATTTGTATTTTTGTATTTTCATAAAATAAAAAAAAAAGGGGGAAAAAAAACTTTTCTTCTTTTAAAACAAACTCTTTCTTTATTTCTTTAGAAATAATATTTTTATTTCTTTAGAAATAAACTTTGTATTTCTTTAGAAATAATCTTGATCAGCAATAGATTAGTTGGTGCACTTTGAACTTGTCTTATGTTGGCTGTACAGCTTTAATTTATATGAAAATAAAACTAAAAAATATTCCAGTTAGTAACATGCAATATTTCATTAAACATTTTGACTTATTTGCTTTACATTAAAATATCATTACAAATATTATGACTCCTAGCTTGTGTCCCAAAATAATTGGACCACTCTTTTGTTCTTTAAAAATATTATTATCCTTTTTATAATTCTGCTGACTGAGCACGATGAGTGTAATATAGAAGTGATATAATAATCACTCTGTTAATAACCACTCTGTTAATAATCACTAGCACTTCATTAGTGATTAAGACCTCTTACTGGAACTGCATTAGTAATAATCTATTTTTGCTGGCCCCAATCAGTAAACTCTGAAACAACATCAGTATAGGCTAGAACTAATAAAAAATAACAGGTGTGTCAAAATAAATATTTTATACAGAATTCACGATTGATACACATTATTAGTCAAAATTATTGGCAACAAACATTTATCTCTTGACCAGTTAGGACATATACTATCATGATTTACTATATAACCATAGCATATAACAACTAACACTAATTATGGAATTCTAACCATTCTCCTTCTCCCTTCACAATTAAAACCACTTCTGCAGCCGCTGCTGCAATTCTCTTATAAGCAAATAAATTGCCAGATAGAATGGGAAACGAAGGGGGGTTTCTGGGGAAGCTATCTCTATATCTATCTTTCATACACAACAAAAGCTGTCTGAATTTATAACATTAACTCCTACAACTCCGACACCACAGCATGCTTAAGAACATGACACTTGCTAATTATTTCCACTATTCACTGACCTACGTACATTCTCATTTATCTTATTAAAAACTTGTCTTGTATCTAAAATTTTAAACAACATCTCAATATTCTCTCACTATGTATCACATGGGGTACTTTGCCTTGATTGAAATTTAGAATGCTACAAATTAAATTTTTTAGCATCCTGTGTGTGTGTATGTGTGTATATTTACTGTATATAAATGTGTTAAAGGTGTTAGCTCTGTATTTATTTAAATGTGTATTGCTCCCCAGCTGGCAATCTGACTTTCCCTATAGTTTGAGCATAATATTCATATATCACCAACAGTGTAAGTAGCGCTGTAAAAATTATTCTGGTCACACTAAAAAGATAAAAATAATTAGAGTATATGGAAGTTACTGCAGATTATATTGAATGGGCAGGGAATTTCTTTAAAACACTGATCAATACTTTTCAGTATAAACTAAAGGTTCTGCCTTTTATTGTTATATACCATTTATTTCACATTATTACTTATGTCTTCCTTCTCAAATTAATATTGACTTTTAAATCCTAACTGTCCATAACATCTTCTCTTTCTACAAATGTGCAACATAACCTCTGACCTTTTACAAAATACAAAAACCGTCTAACTCCAGCAACTGCCTTTTCCATGTCCCACAAAGCCTGTAAAACACAAAATCCACTCCTTAACCTATTACAACTAAATGTTACTCAAGTCTTTCTCTAATAACAACTGTGAAATTCTACTTAAATCTAAAGCACATCCGTACCTACAAATAACTTAAAATTAACACATCTTCACTCATCTAATTACTCAAATTTTATCTAGAGTGTTGTAAAATGTGATATCTTATCTTGGGAAAAATCAAAACCCATCTTCAAAATACACTAAAAATGAAAACACAAAAGTCCTTCTGAACTACATAAAAATTAGATACTTGTTAAAATACCCAATTACAACAAGGAGAAAAGTACCCCAGTGGCATTCCAAGGGGGTGCAGGTGGTATGGACCACACCGGGTGACCTCCTCCCACAGTGCATTGCGCTGCTAAAAAAAAATGTCATTGCGACTGGATATGACCCCACATCATATCTGGTGGCTATGTTTCCCTCCTCCGTGACGGAGAGAAGACTGCACGGAGGAGACGACTGTTGACACTGAGCAGCCAGGAGGTAAGTACTGGGGAAGGGGGGAGGAGGGTTTTAATATAACGAGCAAAATACTGGCATATTGAATGGCAAAATCCTGTAATATTGAGTTGCAAAATACTGGTATATTTAATGGCTAAATACTGGCATACTGAGTGGCAAAATACTAGCATATTGAATGGCTAAATACTGGCATAGTGAATGGCTAAATACTGGCATACTGAATGTCAAAATACTGGCATCATGAATGTCAAAATAACACTGGCATATTGAATGTCAAAATAATACTGACATATTGAATGGTAAAATACTGGCATATTGAATGGTAAAATACTGGCATATTGAATGGCAAAATAATACTGGCATACTCAATGGTGAAATACTGGCATACTGAGTGGCAAAATATTGGCACATTTAATGGCAAAATAAAACTGGCATATTTAATGGCAAAATACTGGCATATTGAGTGGCAAAATACTGGTATATTGAATGGCAAAATACTAGCATATTTAATGGAAAAATACTGACATACTGAATGGCAAAATAATACTAGCATATTGAATGGTGAAATACTGGCATATTGAATGGTGAAATACTGGCATATTGAAGGGCGAAATACTAGCATATTGAATGGCAAAACACTGGCATCTTTAATGGCAAAATACTGGCATACTAAATGCCTAAATACTGGAATATTGAATGACAAAATAAAACTGGCATATTTAATGGCAAAATAATACTGGCATATTGAATGGCAAAATACTGGCATATATTAAATAGAAACATAGAATGTGTTGGCAGATAAGAACCATTCAGTGAGTGCTTTGACAGAACATAAAGCTGTAACCTGAGCCAGTATTTTAAAATATCCCAAAGGATATACAGCTGGGAAGATTCACAGCAAATAATACTGATACAATAATAGAGAATATTTATTTTTACCCTCATAGTTTTGCATAATGCCTCTTCACATGTAGATTGAATAAAAAAAAATGATTTCAAAATAACTGAGCATTGCATACGTTGCATACACCATTTACCAGACTTTGAGAAAAAAGTTGACCAACAGTCTCATAATATGTCATAATATAGGGGATATCACCAGGGGCGTTGCTAGGTCTCCAAAAGATCAGGGGCTGGAGCCCATGTCAGATTTGAAGAAGTGGAGTAAAAAAAATCTCATATACTTAGTGGGGCATACAGACAGAAATAGATATAGATATAAAAAAATTGGTGTGAGGTCAATGTAAACTCCGTGGAGGCAGTAGAATGGACAGTATTTTTATGTAGAAAAGGTGGCAACCCTAGGGCAGTGCTGTATTCACCGCGAGGCATCCTAGGCGGATGCCTAGGGCGGCAAATTTTGGGGGGCGGCAGCGCCCCCCAGCACTGAAAAGAAAAAAAATGTGGGAAAAAAAAAAATGTAAAAAAAAAAAAAAACGCGGCCCTTTAAAAAAAAAATATACCGCGCTTGCAGGCAGAGACGGAGGTGAGAGGGGATCGGAAGATCCCCCCTCACCATCGCTCTGCCTGCCAGGCTGCACGGGGAGCCGAACAGGCAGCACGGAGAAACCTCCGTGCTGCCTGTTCGGCTCCCCGTGCAGTGTGTTGACACGGAAGTGCCGACAGTCACGTGACGGGCGCGCTGACGTCATACGCGCGCCCGGTCACGTGGCCTGTCGGCACAATCGCCGGGAACCCGAACAGGCAGCATGGAGGGACCATGCTGCCTGCCTGCCAGGGAAAGGTAAGTGCTGATGGGAGAGTGTGTGTGTGTGTGGCTGAGTGTGATGGGAGACAGTGTGTGTGTGATGGGAGACAGTGTGTGTGGCTGAGTGTGATGGGAGACAGTGTGTGTGTGATGGGAGACAGTGTGTGTGACTGAGTGTGATGGGAGTCAGAGTGTGTGTGTGATGGGAGACAGTGTGTGTGACTGAGTGTGATGGGAGTCAGAGTGTGTGTGAAGGGAGACAGTGCGTGTGACTGAGTGTGATGGGAGTAGGAGTGTGTGACTGAGTGTGATGGGAGTAAGAGTGTGTGTGATGGGAGACAGTGTGTGTGACTGAGTGTGATGGGAGTGTGTGTGTGATGGGAGTATGAGCTTGATGTGAGTCTGAATGATGGGGCATGTGTGTGACTGAGTGTGATGGGAGTCAGAGTGTGTGTGTGATGGGAGACAGTGTGTGTGACTGAGTGTGATGGGAGTCAGAGTGTGTGTGATGGGAGACAGTGTGTGTGGCTGAGTGTGATGGGAGACAGTGTGTGTGTGATGGGAGACAGTGTGTGTGACTGAGTGTGATGGGAGTCAGAGTGTGTGTGATGGGAGACAGTGTGTGTGACGGAGTGTGATGGGAGTCGGAGTGTGTGACTGAGTGTGATGGGAGTGTGTGTGTGATGGGAGTATGAGCTTGATGTGAGTCTGAATGATGGGGCATGTCTTAGGTGTGTAACGTGGGTGTACAGCTTGGGTAGGGGGGTGCCCGGATTTTGTCTGCCTAGGGCAGCACAAAATCAAGATACACCACTGCCCTAGGGGGACATATTGATAGATGTACTATTTTTGTAACTTGAGAAAATTACGTTATATATATTCATATATAAAATTCACAGTAATGTGCATTGTGTGAGTGTATCACACATTACTATATCACAATACACCATAAGACTCACACAAAAAAAACCTCACATTAATTACTTACACTTATACACATACTTACACAGCCACAAATACTCAAACATATACGCAGCCACACATTCACACATATACCAGTCACACAGACCCTTACATAAACACTCACCTACATACAGAGAGATTTATTTTCCTCCAATCCCTGCAGCTGGTGTTCTAGCAACAAGTTCCCAAGCCTTCCGGTGCTCCTACAGTATCAGAGCGTGAGGGGGCAGAGCATGCACACCTTGCGCTATTCTCTGCTGCATGCGCCCGACTTTGCAACTGCTCTAATACTGTACCCACAGGGAACTGGCCTTGTGCCATCTGAGCCCAAACAGCTTGTAACACACACACTCACTCTGACACTCACTCACATGGACACTCAGCCAGCACACTCACTCGCATGGACACTCAGTCAGCACACACACTCACATGGACACTCAGCACACACACTCACATGGACACTCAGTCAGCACACACACTAACATGGACACTCAGGCAGCACACACACACTCAGATGGACACTCAGGCAGCACACACACACTCACATGGACACTCAGGCAGCAAACACACACTCACATGGACACTCAGACAGCACACACACTTACATGGACTCTCAGCCAGCACACACACTCACATGGACTCTCAGCCAGCACACACTCACATGGACACTCAAGCAGCACACTCACAGAATACTCAGGCAGCACACACACTCACATGGACACTCAGCAAGCACACACACTCACATGGACTCTCAGCCAGCACACACTCACATGGACACTCAGTCAGCAGACACACACTCACATGGACACTCAGTCAGTACACACACACTCACATGGACACTCAGGCAGCACACACACACTCACATGGACACTCAGACAGCATGCACACTTACATGGACACTCAGTCAGCACACACACTCACATGGACACTCAGTCAGCACACACGCTCACATGGACACTCAGCCAGCACACTCACTCACATGGACACTCAGTCAGCACACACACTTACATGGACACTCAGTCAGCACACACACTCACATGGACACTCAGTCAGTACACACACACTCACATGGACACTCAGGCAGCACACACACACTCACATGGACACTTGTCAGTACACACACACTCACATGGACACTCAGTCAGCACACACGCTCACATGGACACTCAGGCAGCACACACACACTCACATGGACACTCAGGCAGCACACACACACTCACATGTTCTGTCTATCCCCCTCCCTTTGTTCTGTCTCTCCCTCTTCCCCCATTCTGTCTCCCCCTCCCCTGTTCTGTCTCTGTCCCTCCTCCCCTGTTCTGTCTCTTCCCCCTCCCCTGTTTTGTCTCTTCCCCCTCCCCTGTACTGTCTCTGCCCCCTCCTCTGTACTGTCTCTTCCCCCCTCCCCTGTACTGTCTCTTCCCCCCTCCCCTGTTCTGTCTCTGCCCCCTCCCCTTGTTCTTTTCTGTCAGTGAGGGGGCGGAGCTCACCAGTAAGAGGTGTAGCTCTTCCCCCACCCTGCTTCACGGGGAGCCGCGGGCAGCATGAGAATGTGCTGCTTTCTCACCATGCTCAGTGATAATGCAGGGTATCTGATTTCTGATACCCTGCATAATCACTGTGTGTGGGGAGCGCGAGCAGCACATTCTCATGCTGCACTCGGCTCCCCGTGAAGCAGGGTGGGGGCGGAGCTACACCTCTCACTGGTGAGCTCCGCCCCCTCCACCGGCAAACCTTCTTTTTTTTATTCTTTTTTTGCTGGCCGGGCGGTCGCCCCCTGGGGTGTGCGCCCTCTGCGATCGCACAGGTCGCACACCCCTAAGGCCGGCCCTGCACATGCACATTCATAACTCTTCCACTCACATACAAACATACACACTCATAACTCTGCCATTCTCACTTACACTCTGACAGACACTCACGTTCAAAACTCGAGTGGCGGAGTTAAGTGTGAGGGGCGGAGCCGAGCACGAGGGGGCGGAGTCTGGGGCTGCTCATGACCCAGAGTGCAGCATGCATGGGGCGGAGCTTAGCGCGAGGAGGTGGGTCCGAGCGCTAGGGGGCGTGGTCAGAGTATCCATTCGGGGCTATGGGGGTGAGATCCGGGGCTTCAGCCCCAGTAGCCCCCCCCCTAGCGACGCCTCTGCTCTGTGGTCAAATAGGTTACATTCAAGGCAAATTTTAAAATGTTCTCATTTAATCTCCAGTTGCTCTTTGCCTTATATTCAGTTATTCTTTATGTAAAAAAAAAATGCAGCATGGTCTGACCATGTTATGGGTCCGATCTGTGTTTTGGTTATTTTACTTAAATCCTGGGATTTCATTAGTAATAGATATATTCGTGAATACATCTGATGTACTTGGGAGAAATATGTATAATACCACTCGCCTGGGTGGAAAATTCTCCAGCAGTCAAAAAGCACATTCTGATGAAAATGTTCTTCAGACCTGACGGCCTCTCTGTTGTCCTTTGTCTCCCATTTCTATCTAGCTTTGAGTCTACTATGGAGCTGAAATCGCCCCCAAAAATCAGTGTTCCACACAGTACCATATCGACCTTAGATACTATATTCCTTCAGGAATTGTATTGGGGGCATAGATATTTAACAAGGTGTACGTTTGATCATTTATTTTTGTGATCAGTATGATATCTTCTGTTTGTTTCACTAATTTGATGGATGTATTCAAAGGTTACCTTACTGGACACAATTATTGCAACCCCCCTTATCTTCTTTGCATTAGACATGTTTGAAGAATAAACCACTGGGTATCTGTTGTACCTCCATAAACTTTCCATAACTCAACCCAATGGGTTATTGTATCATCATAATAGCCAATTTGTTGTCGATCAAAAACTTATACAAACAGTCTCTTTTTTTGTGGTATATTTAATCCTTGGACATTCAGTGTCACGATTCTAAGTTATGCGTCCGTGAAAAAACCTCCACTGTTAGGACACCTCCAGCCACTGTGAACATCCTCCTCAGCATCATACTACAACACAAACATTGATCCTCAACTAACCAAAGGTGAGTCATAAAGAAAATCTAATTGCCTATAACTCAATTCCTGCCGCCGTCACAAGACTAGACTCTGGAGTGTGCTACTCTTCCAATCTCCTGTGATACCTCCTCCAGCCTCCCCCTGACTACGGTGTTAGTTTCAGTTTCCTCCTTTACACACTTTCCCACTTCAACATTTCTTCTAAAGCTACCTGTCTATTTTATTTACTTGTTACGTGTCTCCCTTAACAACATTTATTTCCAAAATTCCTAAGGAGTAAGTACAAGTAAAACAATTCTTTCTTTACAGTGCCGTACTCGTGACTGTAAACGCTCAATTTACAAATTATCATATTATCCTCTGTGTCCTTGTGACATTAAACCTAACTCTTACCTAATGTTGTTCACCCCTTTTTTCTTTTAGTTTCCCTTTCTATAATTTTAAAAACAATTGTATTGCTTGATGTTAGTAAACAATTTAACAATGTGAACCATTACAAATATCGTGCATTCTTCCGTGTCTCTATCAACAATCAAGTGTTTCTTTAAACCAGGTGGGAGGAGGGAAATAAACCCTATACATCACTCCAATGAAAGTACACATAGCAACTTAAAATTTAATTCCCCCTTGTGAATCATTTATCTAAATGATGTTTCGATAATAAGGTGTGTCTTTAACCCCTTAAGAAACATTTTTGTCCATTCTGGACGATGGCTATTTTAACATTTCTGTGCTATTTGTGTTTAGCTTTAATTTTCTTCTTTGTCATTTGTTGTACCCACACAAATTATTGATTGTTTTTATCGGGAAAAGGAAGGGCTTCGTTTAGGTGCCATCATTTTGATCATATCCTATAATGTAAAAAGAAAATATATGGTAAAGAAAAGAAAAAACACAACTTTCCTGAATTTTATTTGACATCTTCTCCTCATTGACAAAAATGTATGAAAAAACCTGCTAAATAGATTCTGCTATTTCTCCTTAGAATACCACCCATGCATAGGTTTTGAGAGGTGGGCTTTTTGGTTTTACAACTTGAAAGTTTGACATGCAGACAACCTGCGCCCATGTCCTATTTGGGACATATTTGAAACCAGCCAGTGTATTTTACCCCATCAATATTTTGTTTGGGAGTTAAAGGGTCACATTTGAGAAGTGTGCATTTTGATTTTGACATGTAGAGCAAGGAAGGGGCTTAATAGCTCTTATAAGAGCCTTTGTATTAAAAAACAAAGAAAATCAACCCCTAAAAATGCACAGACAAAAAAAAATGCGCTGCTATGCAGTGATCAGTGGCAGAGAAGGGGTTAATACACAGGGTACACTGTACAAAGGGTATAGTTTTTATAAAAGCCCTTGGGTCTCACAATTTTGTAACATTGTATTTAATTTATTACAATCAAACACTTATATTATACAGATCGGTCTCTCTCCCTCACTAAAACTTAAGTGAGGAGAGGGAGGCAGATCCATATGGGTCAGAACAATATTTACCAATACTGATCTGACCAGGCGAATGGTGATGCTCATATGAGCAATCACCAAACCGCCTTTGCCACTGATCAGCTGTTACTGATATAATTAACCACTAGCGAGTGTGACAAAAAAAAATGCAGATAATAAAAAAAAGGATTTTTTTTTGCTATCTGCATTTTTTGCTTAGGCAGTGACCATATGCGCTGCTTAGGCAGTGTTCTACATCAAGCAACGGGTTAATAGCTCTTAAAAGAGACTTTGATATACTGTAATGAATTACAGTAAAAAAATTAACGCCAAAAAAATGCACAGACAGCAAAAAATGTGCTGCTGTGTAAGATCACAAGCATACACAGAGATCAATGGCAGGGAAGGGGTTAAACACTGGAAACGGTTTTTATAAAAGCCCTTGGGTCTCAATTTTATTAAATATATTATAATTAAAAACTTCCATTATACAGCTTGGTCTGTCTCCCTCACTAAAACTAAAAAGTGAGGAGAGGGAGGCAGATCTGCATGGGTACAAATATTGATCTGACCAGGCGAATAGTTGGTGATGCTCATCTGAGCAATCACCAAACTGCCTTTGCCACTGATCGGCTGTTACTGATCGCTATACATGCGCTCAGGCAGCTAAAAGAAAATGTAATGTCCTAGTGTGTATAATTAACCCGTAACGGGTGTAATAAAAAGGTAAAAAAATTATAAAAAAGATTTCTGCAGCAAGATTACTGCATTTGCACCAGATCGCTGCTTAGGCAGTGATCTACAGCAAGCAAGGGGTTAATAGCTCTTAAAAGAGCCTTTGTTATACTGTAATGAATGACAGTAAAAAAAAAAAATAACCCATAAAAAATGCGCAGACAGCAAAAAATTTACTGCTGTGTAAGATCACTGCGTACACAGCGATCAATGGCAGGGAAGGGTTAAACGCTGGAAATGGCTTCTATAAAAGCCCTTGGTTACTAAAATGTTATTAAATATTTCATTTATTTTAAAAAATATATATTACATTATCTGATTTGTCTCTCTCCCTCACTAAAACTATAGTGAAACGTGGGATGCAGATCAACACTTGTCAAAGGCAATATTTACAAATATTGCCTTTGACTGTATGATGAGTGCTCATTAGAGCACTTATCATACATGCCTGCACACAGATAACATTGATCGGCTGTGCAGGCATCTACTAGCGCCCCTAGAACAACGGAAGTGAAAAAAAAATCACTTCTGATGGTCTTGCCAGTAGATGGGAAACGATGCCTTCTGCTGAGCTAATGTGGTCGCTCAGGAGACCGATCACCAGATCGGGGGAGCATTTTGATGTTGATTTTGATCAGTGCTTAGGAAGCGAACTTTCATTCGCTTTCTAAGCACATGTGTGCAGCCGGCACCACCATTTTTAAATGGCAACTACGGTCATTCCGGGGAGTGATTGTAGCTCACCCCTGCACTTTTTTTTACTGCTGATCAATGCCTCTACATAGAGGCATTGTTGCAACACTGAAAGAGTAAAGAGTAAAGAAAGTGCTTTATTTGCTCTTTTTAGTGCATGACGTGCCAGGCATATCAGCTGTCAAGAAGTCCTCGTTTTTCTGTGACGTGTCTGGCACGTCATCTGTCATTAAGGAGTTAAACCGGATGGGCAGAGGGAAATTAATAACCCTCTGTAACAAAACCCCTTGTTAAGCTATATATTTGCTACATAAGAACTGAGAACAGAGTGTGGTTTCCTTAATACGAACAATCTACATCCAATGAGGGGAGGCACGAACAGTTCCGTTCGTGCATTTGACAGCTAATACAACAGGAAAATAGACCGACCACAGGGACTGAAATCGTTGAAGTATTTTGGGCATACAAACATACGAACTGTCGGTCATATCCTCATTTTTACTAACTTCTGAACCCCTGGTCCAATTCGTGCCATTTTTAGATATGTTGTTGATATTTTTTGTTGAAATCCCATGCATAGTTTTGAAGTTATAATAAATGTGAAAAAGTATATTTTTTAGCTTGGAGATAATTAAGCTGATGCAAAGTTTAACTTAATTATCTCCCAGGCAGAGGGGAGGAATGTACTGTAATTACTGGGTGTGTTTCTATTGTATTGTGCCTGATTGGCTGCTGTACTTGCATTGTTGGTGCCCCACAAGGTCGAGTGGGTGGTGACAATACTGTAAAATCCTGCATCAAAGCAGCAATAAACGCTCAGTGGAGTCAATTTTTACTTCACCCTTCAAAACGTAGCCTTGTCTCGTTCTTGAAAAGGAACCTGCCCAGCATAAATAACTAGCTCTTTTAACCCCTTGGCGACACAGGTCGGACTAGGTCTGTCCTGTGTGCCGAGGCGTTAGTGACACAGGACGGACCTAGTCCGTCCTGTGTCAAAACGAGCACTGAAAGCGGAGTTTTTCCGCTTTCAGTGCTCAAGCGGCATTGTAACGATGCTTCCGTGTGGAAGCATCGTACAATACTAAAAAAAATGCCCGTCGGCATTTGGAGAGCTCCGGAGAGCGATAGAAATGCCGGTTTTAAAGGCACAGTGCAAGTCGAGGCAATTAGTAACACAAAAAAAAATGCACGATCTTGGTCACTGGGTGACCAAGATGGCGCTGCCCTTCTAAGGGCAAGAGCACAGGAGGCAGGAAGTACCTGCTTCCTGTGCTCTCTGGCTGTCACACGATTGCCTCTTCACAGAGGCAATCAGTGACTGCCAGGCACACAGACAAGCAGTGGGGATGCTCTGATGAGCATCCACACTGACTGGTCAAATCAATATTAACCCTATATTGATCTGAACAGTTATGATCTGCCTCCCTCTCCTCACATTTTTTAGTGAGGGAGAGAGACAGATCAAAGTTATAAAAGTAAGTAAAAGTAAAAAAAAAACAATAAATACACAACACACGAATAAAAAAACAATAAAAAAAATGTATTAAAGAAATTTCCCTGCCACTGATGTTGCGTAAGCAGTGATCGTGCACATCAGCGCATTTATTTTTGCTGTTTGTGCATTTTTTAGGGGTTCATTTTTTTTTTACTGTAATTTATTACAGTACTACAAAGGCTCTTCTAAGAGTTATTAACCCCTTCTTTGCCATCGATCAATGCCTACGCAATGATATTGACGCCAAAGCAATTTTTATCTGTCTGCATATTTTTTTTTTTTACACATACCCGCTAGGGAATTACATGTAAAGTAAAAATATTTGAGATTTTTTTTTTTAAGCTGCCTGAGCGCATAGCGATCAGTAACAGCGAATTAGTGACAAAGGCGGTTTGGTGATTTCTCAATTAAGCTTACCATTCGCCCTGGTCAGATCAAAATTGGTCGGATCAATATTCACAAATATTGATCTGCCTCCCTCTCCTCACTTACATTTTTGTGACGGAAAGAGACAGATCAGTATTAGTGATATAAAATAACATTTTATAAAATTGGCAGGTTTTATGAAAGTCTTTCACTGTGTATTAACCCCTTCCCTGCCATTCATCACTGTGTAAGCAGTAATCTTGCACAGCAACAGTATGTTTTGCTGTCTGCACTGTTTTATGGATTAATTTCTTTGTACTGTAATGTATTACAGTACTAGATAGGCTCTTCTAAGAGCTATTAACCCCTTCTTTGCTCAAGATCACTGCTTACGGACTGATTCTGGGGCCGCTGACTCAGGGTTCGATTTTGACCCCAGTCAGCTTTCTGATACATCATCTAGCGATGTATCGGTGGCTGCTGAGCACTTGCCACAAGGAGTGATGGGGGTCTACCCTTAAAAAAATATATGGTTTGGTGGGGGTAAATTTATATTGGCTGGCTTCAAAGATATATCCCATAAAGGACACGGACGCAGGTTGACTACATGTCAAAATTCCAAGTTGGAATTTTGAGATGCGCATCTCACAAATGTTGCCTTCTAGCCAAAAAATAAACCAACAAACCTATGCATGGGTGCTATCCCTGTACTCGGGAGATGTTGCTGAACACATATTGGGTTGTTGTTTGGCAGTGACATATACCAGAATCTGTGAATTCATGCCTGAAGTACAATGCATGTGGAAAAAAAACTCCCAAAAAAGTACTACCACAAACTTTTACAAAGGCTTGTGGTAGAATTAGTACATATAAAGTTTTAAAATACCACCATTTGAAATACCTTAGGATGTCTATTTTCCAAAAATATATGGTTTGATGGGGTACAATTCATTGGACGGCTTCAAAAATGTTCCAAATGGAACATGGGCGCAGGATGACTACATGTCAAAATTCCAGGTTGGAATTGCGCACCCCCTAAATGTGGCCTTTTAGCCCCAAAAGAAACCAACAAACCTATGCATCCCTGTACTCAGGAGATGTTGCTGAACACATATTGAAGTGTTGGTTGGCAGTGGCAAATACCAGAATCTGAAAATTCCTGCCTGAACTACAATGTGTGTGGGGAAAAAATGACATCCCAACCCTTTGACATAGGTTGCTGGTAGAATTAGCACTTGGAAAGTGTTAAAATAGCACAATTTTAAATACCCTAGGATGTCTAGTTTTTCCAAAATATATGGTTTTATGTGGTAAAATACTTTGACAGGCTTCAAAAGTGTCCCAAATGGAACATGGGCGCAGGCTGACTACATGTCAAAATTCCAAGTTGAAAATGCACCCCCCCCCCTAAACGTGGCCTTTTAGCCCCCAAACAACCCAACAAACCTATGCATGGGTGGTATCCCTGTACTCAGGAGATGTTGCTGAACACATATTGGGGTGTTGTTTTCCACTGACACATAACAGTATCTGTGAATTCATGCTCGAAGTACAATGTAGGTGGAAACAAAACATTAAAAAACTACTAACCCAAAATTTGACAAAGGCTGGTGGTAGAATTAGTGCATGGAAAGTGTTAAAATACTATCATTTGAAATACCCTAGGGTGTCTTGGAAAACCAAAAAGCGCACCTCTCAAATGTGGCCTTTTAACCCCCAAATAACCTAACCAACCTATACATGGGTGGTATCCCTGTACTCAGGAGATGTTGCTGAACACATATTGAGGTGTTGTTTGGCACTGACATATAACAGGATCTGTGAATTCATGCCCAAAGTACAATGTATGTGAAAAAAAATTACTACCCAAAACATTGACATAGGCTGGTAGTATAATTAGTCCATGGAAAGTGTTAAAATACTACCATTTGAAATACCCTAGGGTGTCTAGTTTTAAAAACTATATGGCTTTGTGGGGTAGAATACACTTTCTGGCTTTAAAAATGTCCCAAATGGGACAGGGGCACAAGTTTTCTGCATGTCAGAATTCCAAGTTGGAAAACCAAAATGCGCACCCCCTAAATGTGGCCTTTTAGCCCCAAAACAAACCTATGCATGGGTGGTATCCCTGTACTCAGGAGATGTTGCTGAACACATATTGAGGTGTTATTTGGAAATACCCCTTCACATTTTAAGGTAATGTTTACCTAAATTGCAATCTATGTGAAAAATTAAAAAAAAGATTTTTTTGCTGCAAATTTTGGCAAAGATTGGTGGTAAAATGGCTACATGAAATGTGTCAAAATACCCCAAGTTAAATGCCCTGAGTGGTCTAGTTTTTAAAAATATGTACATGTTGGGGGTCATTCATGGATTTAGTACAGAAATCAGTGTTACAATGTCACTATCACTAATTTTGAAAAAAAGGATTTTAAAATAGCTTTGCACTGCTTATAGTTCTGGCCCAGTAACATGAATAAAAAAGCACAAAAACATAAAACATGGGCTATTTCTGAACTCAGGACATATATTAGAAACTATTTAGCAGTGTTTTTTTGTTGTCTCTTGTACATGAGTATACGATTTTTCAAATAAAAGTAATAAAAAAAATAAATAAAAATTTTTTGCCATATTTTATTATTTTTTTTACATCAAATTATATGCTATTATCAAAATAATGGTATCAAAAGAAAGCCCTTCTTATAACGATAAAAACGATATATAGTTGCGGGTACACTAAATGAGACAGAAATAAATTAAAGCAAAACACAAACACCTCAGAAATGTTAAAACAGCCCATGTCACCAAGCGTCGGACAAGCCAAAAAAGTCATGTCACTAAGGGGTTAAGAGCTCTGCCTTACTCTCTACTTGGATCCAGCAGATGGGATAACGCAACTCCACTACTGCACAGCATCTTGCCAGGAAGAAGGACGGCCTCAATGGCTGATACCCCCTCTCCCATTGGGGTAGCCGTTACACCCTCTAAATCATTTCAATAAAAGTTTCAATTTAACATCTCATGACATCTTCAAATTTAATTCCCCCTTGTTGAATCTTGTTGAGTTTTTGCCCTTTTTACTTATTCCCCTTTTCATGGCCGAAAACCATGCCTAGAAGGAAATGTGTACCGTCGAGATAACGGACCTGAGGATGTTCATAATACTATAGTATAGACACCAACCTATACAGGGGTAGAGCCAAAGGGTCAACACATCATTGTACAGGAAACCGTGGATGTGATCTCCACAGCGGGTAAATTACAGTTGACTGAAAGTTTGCCCTGGATACAAACATATCAAGGTGGAAGGGAACCTCGAGATGATTTAGGGTGAGAATGAATGATGGGGAAAGGCCTCAATGTGTAGGACCAATGAACAGTGAGTTCTGTGTTAGAGGAAACTGGGAATCACAAAGGAACACCCGATAATATCCAGTCTGTTGATATGGAACCAACGTTTTTCCAGAGTCCACAGGCCTCTACATAAGACGCATATCATCGACGGGAGCGGAGTCCAAATCTAGGATGCATCGTCTGAGACAATCCAGTTGTAGGAAGCCTTCAGAAGTTGCGTTACGAGAAAATGCAAGGGCCCCAGAAAAAATGGCCTGTATAAAGGCAGAGATCACAAGATCATGCAACGCAAGAGCGAGAAGGCAGTGGAGATCTTGGACTGAGGATGTTTGAGGACAACTAACAATGAGTCTATCATGAAACCAAGGAATTGTATGGATTGAGTGGATTTTAATTCCAACTTGCCTCATTGATCATGAAGCTGAGATTCTGTAAGAGTTGGCCGATCTTGCACGATCTGCAAAATATTGTCCAGATAAATGATGATTGACCAAGTGAGCATGAAGCCTTTGTTTAGCTAGGTAAACCTTTCCCTACACAATATATTTTTATACTTTAAGAGTCCTGGGATATGTTCCACATGTTGGCCTCTGGGCCAAGTTCCTTGGGGGCCAGTTCAGTCAGTTCAGCTTGATATCCAGTTTGTAAAGGGTGGCTTTGCACTGTTCTGCTAATATAGACCTATACGCATTGCCTAGGAAACACATGGCTTTCTGCACCCATTCCCGGGACAGCCTTGCATCCAGTGGGGTGCCCTCCATCAAAGCCTTATCTGCCATGAGGAACAATTGTAGCAGGTGGCCCGAGATGTCAAGCAGTTTGTCTTGCAATGTGCGAAAGCCCTGTTCCAGCCCTTTGAAAGGATCTTTGACATTCTTGGCCATGAAAATTACAATGGTCAGGTAAAACTCTGAGGTGTTAGTCACTTTGTCCAGTATAGTAGGACGAGGTCATTCTGCCTTAAGCTTCTGGCATACCTCCTTCTCCAGGGGACAGTTCAGTCATAAGTACAGGAACTCTGCAATATACTAGAGAGGACCTGGGATGTTAAAGGATGCAAGAATTGAAAAGAGGGAGACCCATGGCATCCAGAATCTCTATGTATATGCCAGGTTTAGAGGAGCCCATGAGGGAGTCATGGGTGAGTGCACCTCTGGGGTGCAAGGGTCCTGATAGATCAGTGAGTAGTGGAACCCTCTGTGATCCTGGTCTATAGATCTCTGCTTAGAACTCTTTTACCAGAACTTATGAACCCCTTGTCGAGGTGGGGTCATGAAGGGCCACCAGTGGGCCACTCTTGGCCTTTTTTACAGGTGTCCTGCCCTTGGAGGTGGCATTCGTAGTTTTAGGCCACGGCAACTTACAGTTAATCTTGGGTTCTAAGGATCAACGAGAGCCCTGGATTCAGAAACATTTCTGTCAATCATAGAGAATGCCTGGGTTGTCCAAAACTGATGTGGAGCAGCCAGTGCAGAGGGGAGGATGTCGGCCAGAGCAGAGCGCAGCCAAGACTAAAGCCCTGACTACAGAATCTGTCTTTATATTGAATGATTTTGGGTTAAGAAATAAGTCTGTATTTGTGCTGCCAGTGAGAGAGGCCCCAATTGATATATTTATTAACTTTGTGGAAAGAGATGTTGGTAAAATTTGACACATTACACAAGTGACAGAAATAATCTGCCAAAATCCGAGAAAAAAGAATGAAATAATCTGAAAAGAAAACAACAAATCTTGTGTAAATCTGCAGACAAGGGAGGATCACTTGTGATTCTAAATAGATTTAACTATGAAAAGGAGATTGGAAATCAATTAAATGATCGACACACCTATTGTAAGTTGGATGGTAATCCGATTTGGCATATAAAACATAAAATTGATAAAATTGATAATGTGTTATCTGATGCTTTGGAGGATGCGATTATAGATAAAAGCATATTTCAATTAACTTGTCAGCACCCCATCACTACAGTTTTCTGTACATTACCAAAAGTACATAAATTGATTACAGATCCCCCTGGGCGACCCAGAGTGGCAGGAGTTGACTAAATACTAAGCCCTCTTTTGATATTTTTAGATCTTCTGGCATGGATTGTTGAACATAAAGTCTTACTTAATTGACACTATCCTTTTATGCCGCAAACTCTCATGAGCTGGGGATTACAGCAATGTGGGATATGGTTATCAAATTACAATATAAAGTTACACCTCTGGAATTTTTACTTACCTTACTGAGATTGGTTCTCTATGAGTATTACTTTCTTTTTAACAGGGAATACTACTTGCAAATACAAGGGACAACCATGGGCTCCAGTGTTGGCCCCACCTACACCAGTATTTTTATGGCAGACTTTGAAGAGAGATTTGTATATTTGTATATAAAAATTAAACATTTCAGTTAAATGTAGTGAAGTGGTTTAGATACATAGATGACGTGCTGGTGATATGGGGGGAAACATTGGACCCCCTCTTGGAGGAATTAAACACCTTTGCAACTGACATCCAATTCAAAATGGAGTGAAGTCTAGATTTTGTTAACTTCCTTGATACAACTATTTTACTAAATATTTATCCTAACATCTTGTCTGTATATTATCTGTTACAAACAGAGATATATATATACCCTATGGGATATTCTTGGTGTAGATATGCGTACCATCTCACCCAAAGGACCAGCTATGATCTTTGTGATCTCAGGGAGCATATATCACGTGTTTGCAACATATACCACATTTACCATAATCTTCCGATATATATTTAGGTTGTATGGTACCCTTTTATATTTTTTCAGTGCACATCCTGCCACAGTTATCACATGGTGGGGGACACCTAAAACCTTTTATTTTTTATTATTTTATTTTTTGATAGCGCACAGATACCCTTTTGTTTGTTGATTTAGCGTTACACGGTATGGGCTTCAGCTTCCATCTCTTTAGCGCTGTGGACACACCAACTGTCTTTTGTCTATATAAAGTTTTATTTGTTGTCACATGATTTAAGCTCGAAAAAGTCCCCTCACAGGGTAGAAACGTTGCATGTGAAGGAATAAATCCACTACTTTACACTTGAGTGCTGGTTCATGTGATTCTTTGTTTTAAAGCCCTATGGGCCCTTAAGTCTCATCTATTAAATGGGCTCAGTGCCGTGCAATTTCTTCAAGAAACAAGAGAAACATATATTATGGTGCCTGTATATATCACGGTTTACCCGAGGTGTCAGTGGGGGTCACCCACAGCACTAGGATAAAGACTACTAGGCCAATCCCTTTAGTCATTGGAGGGGGGGGGGGGGTTCAGCCCTGGCCTTGTTCGGGGAGACATATGTTGTGGTGCCTGTACATATTGAAGGTCCCCCGAGGGTTTTGTTTATGTGGATGGGGCATCCAAGATGATTACCTTACATATTGTGAGCCCTGCTTAGAGGAACCAGCCTGATATTCATCAAAGGCAGGGGCGTTGCTTGGTCTCCTAAAGATCTGGGGCTGGAGACTGGGGCAAATTTGATAGAAGTGAAGTATATAACCTCACATGCTTAGGTGGGCATACAGACTGATATATATGATGCCAATGAACAATAGGTATATATGGGTATATATCTGGGCCCAGTGCCCAGTTATTGTTGTCCCTCCATGGTGCCCTTGCTGCTAGGATCGTTTTATTTTTATTATTATATTATCCAGCTGAGGGCAAGGGAGCAGTGTGTGCACCGGCTCTTAAACGAAATTGCTGAGTTGTGTATAAGTATTTGTGACTGCATGTGTGTGTGACTGACTGTGTGTGTATGTGTGACTGACTGTGTGTGTGACTGTGTGTGTGACTGACAGTGTGAGTGTGTGACTGTATGTCTGCCTGTGACTGACTATATGTGAGTGTCTGTCTGTGACTGACTGTATGTTTGTGTGTCTGTCTGTGGCAGACTGTATGTATGTATGTATGTGTGTGTATGTCTGTCTGTGACTGACTCCACAGCAATAATACTCACAGTAATATGCAATGTGTGAGTGTATCAGTCTCCACAGCAATACAATACACAGTAATGTGCAGTGTATGACTGTATCACAGACTCCACAGCAATAAAACTTACAGTAATGTGCAGTGTGTGAGTGTATCACACACTCATGCTGCATATTACTGTACTACAATACGCAATTAGACTCACAGCACACACAAAATTCACTTTACTCGAAGTTACACTTATACACATAAATACACAGCCACAAATACACACACATACACATGCAGCCACACATACACACACATTCACACTTGTACAGTCACACATACATATACACACAGAGACACACAATCCCACTTACACACCAACTTACACCACACTCACACACTTGTATGTGAGCAAATTCCCATGATTTCAAAATAACTGAGCATACAAAATGTTGTGAACGTTGCATACACCATTTACCAGACTTTAAGAAAAAAAGTTGACCAACAGTCTCACACCCACCCTTACACACCCTTACATAGACGACCTTACACTCACACACCCTCTTACACAAACACACAGTGTGAGTGTGTGCTGGCTTATTGTGCCTGTCATTGAGTTAGTGTGTGCTGCAGAGATGTTGCTAGGTCTCCTAAAGATCTGGGGCGGGAGACTGTGGCAGATTTGATAGAAGTAGAGTATATTAGCTCACATGCTTAGGCTGGCATACAGACTGATATAAATGATGCCATTGAACAATAGGTATATATGGGTATATATCTGGGCTCAACAAACCACGGGCACAAGGAAATTAAACCTGATGCCCAGTTATTGTTGTCCCTCCATGGTGCCCTTGCTGCTAGGATCATTTTATTTATTTATTTTTTATCCAGCTGAGCGCAAGGGAGCAGTTTGTGCACCGGCTCACCACACTCACACACTTGTATGTGAGCAAATTCCCATGATTTCAAAAAATAACTGAGCATACAAACACACACACTGACACTCTCAGCCAGCACACAAACACACTGACAATCTCAGCCAGCACACATACACTTACACACTCAGCCAGCACACACACACACACTAACACTCTCAGCCAGCACCCACACACTGACACTCTCAGCTAACACACACACACACACACACACACACACACACTGACACAATATGCCACAGCCAATTTCCCATTAATTTGCCACTATTAGCCTGCCCCATAAAAATCCACAGCCAGATTGCCAATTAATATACCACAGCCAATTTCCCATTAATGTGCCATTATTAGCCTGCCCCATAATAATCCATAGCCAGATTGACAATTAATATGCCACAGCCAGATTGCAAATTATTATGCAATTGCTAATTAAAATGAAAAATCTGGGACAGTTGTTTGGTGTATTCAGGGCTAACAAGCAGGGGCGTTGCTGGGTCTCCAAAAGATCCTTGGCTGGAGCCCATGATAGATTTGATAGAAGTGGAGTAAATAAGATCAAATGCTTAGGCGGCATACAGACTGATATAATTGACGCCAATGAACAATAGGTATTTATGGGTATATATCAGGGCTCAACAAATCCTGGGCACCAGGAAATTATACCTGGTGCCCATTTATTGTTGTCCCTGCATGGTGCCCTCACGGCTGGGATCATTTTATTTATCCAGCGAAGCGCGGGGGAGCAGTGTGTGCACCGGCTGCACAGTCCTCCTACTCCATCCCCACATGCACCGTACTATAGTCAGTGGTGTATCTTGATTTTGTGCTGCCCTAGGCAGACAAAATCTGGGCACCCCCCTACCCAAGCTGCACACCCACGTTACACACCTAACACATGCCCCATCATTCAGACTCACATCAAGCTCACACTCCCATCACACTCAGTCACACACTCCTACTCCCATCACACTCAGTCACACACTCCTACTCCCATCACACACACTCCAACTCCCATCACACTCAGTCACACACACTGTCTCCCATCACACACACTCTGACTCCCATCACACTCAGTCACACACACTGTCTCCCATCACACACACTCTGACTCCCATCACACTCAGCCACACACACTGTCTCCCATCACACACACTCTGACTCCCATCACACTCAGTCACACACACTGTCTCCCATCACACACACTCTGACTCCCATCACACTCAGTCACACACACTGTCTCCCATTACACACACTCTGACTCCCATCACACTCAGCCACACACACTGTCTCCCATCACACACACTCTGACTCCCATCACACTCAGTCACACACACTGTCTCCCATCACACACACTCTGACTCCCATCACACTCAGTCACACACACTGTCTCCCATTACACACACTCTGACTCCCATCACACTCAGTCACACACACACACTGACTCCCATCACACACACTGTCTCCCATCACACACACTCTGACTCCCATCACACTCAGTCACAGTCACACACACACACACACACACAGTCTCCCATCAGCACTTACCTTTCCCTGGCAGGCAGGCAGCATGGTCCCTCCATGCTGCCTGTTCGGCTCCCCGGCGATTGTGCCGACAGGTCACGTGACCGGGCGCGCGTATGACGTCAGCGCGCCCGTCACGTGACTGTCGGCACTTCCGTGTCGGCATACTGCACAGGGGAGCCGAACAGGCAGCACGGAGGTTTCTCTGTGCTGCCTGTTCGGCTCCCTGTGCAGCCTGGCAGCAGAGCGTTGGTGAGGGGGGATCTTCCGATCCCCTCTCACCTCCGTCTCTGCCTGCAAGCGCGGTGGGGTTTTTTTTTTTAAAGGGTCGCGTTTTTTTTTTTTTTCACTTTTTTTTTTTTTTACATTTTTTTTTTTCAGTGCTGGGGGGCGCTGCCGCCCCCCAAAATTTGCCGCCCTAGGCATCCGCCTAGGATGCCTCGAGGTAAATACAGCACTGACTATAGTGTCCGAGCGCTGAGTGTGCTCAGCAAGGCTTGAAACAACAGCATGGCACAGACCAGGCTAGAATGAGGTATAGCAGCCAGGAGGGGAACATATTGATAGGTGCACTTTTTTATGGTAAACAGCAACAAAATTTCTGACTGTGTAAGTGTATGTGATTGACAGAGTGTGTGTGTGTGTGTGTGTGTATGACTGACTGCATGTGTGTGTGTGACTGTGTGTTTATGTGACCCACTGTATGTGTGTGTGACTGACTGTATGTCTGACTGTGACCGAATGTATGTGTGTCTGTCTGTGACTGACTGACTGCATGTGTGTGTCTGTCTGTGACTGACTGTATGTGTGTGTCTGTCTGTGACTGACTGTTTGTGTGACTGACTTTATGTCTGCCTGTGACCGACTGTTTGTGTATATCTGTCTGTATGTGTGTGTGTATGTGTCTACCTCCACAGCAATAAAAGTCACAGTAATGTGCAATGTGTGAATATAACACAGACTCCACAGCAATAAAACTCACAGTAATGTGCAGTGTGTGAGTGTATCACACACTCATGCTGCACATTACTGTACCACAATACACAATAAGACTCGCAGCACACAAAAAACTCACATTACTCAAAGTTACACTTATACACAAAAATACACAGCCACAAATGCACACACATGCAGCCACACATACACACATTCACAATTGCACAGTCACACATAAATACACACACCCTTACACACAGAGACACACAATCCCACTTACACACACCAACTTACATCACACACACTTGTATGTGAGCAAATTCCCATGATTTCAAAATAACTGAGCATACAAAAATTTGTGTACGTTGCATACAACATTTAGCAGTCTCATAATATGCCATAATATAGGTGATATCCCACACACCCTTACATAGACAACCTTACACTCACACACACACACACCCAGACACCCTTATACACACAGATGGCCTTTCCCACACAGACATTCTACCACGCAGACACGTGTGTAAACCTGCAACTCTCACACGCACATCACAAATATTTATTTTTTTATTTTTTAATAAAAAGGGGTGAAAAACCTGGGGAAAATAGGCTGAGGTATGCTCCTTCTACCAACCTCATAAAAGAAAGAAGTGCAGGGAATTGAGATGGGAATTCAACTGAATTCGAGAATTTTTCCAACTTTGCTACTTTAGCCTTTAGTTTCAAACTCCCATCTCCCTTCCCTGCAATTCTCTCTTTCATGAGTAAAGCCGATAATATAATGACAAGCAGCACATTCACTGATAATGTATGGGTTTAATACTATAACCAATTACATGGGATGTTTAATGACATGTGTATGGACTTTTATTGCCATCAATATAAAGACTATTTATAAAGATGAATCACATTATTCATATTGAATTCAATAATCGAGTGTGAAAATAAGAATGGTATGAGCACTGTTTCACACTTGATTATCACATTCAATATGAATAATAGTAATTAATCACATTTTCTCACTGCCACACACACACACTCATAACTCTGCTGCTCATGCTTACACTCTCACACACTTACACTCTGCCACTCACACACACTCATAACTCTGCTGCTCACACTTACACTCACACACTCTGCTACTCACACACATACACAAGCACACTCATAACTCTGCCACTCACGCTTACACTCACTCACATGCACACTCATATCTCTGCTGCTCACACTTATACTCTCCAATACTCTGCCACTCACACACACTTACACTCTGCCACACACATACACGCACACTCATAACTCACACACTCTTCCACTCTGCCACACACTCTTCCAAACACTCACACTCACACTCTGCCACTTACACACACTTACATCATGCCACTCACACACATACACACTCATAACTCTTCCACTCATGCTTACACTCACTCACACACACTCTCTTCCAAACACACTCTGCCACACTCACACACATACACTTACTTACACTCTGCCACTCACATACATACACATGCACACTCATAATTCTGCCACTCACACCCACTTACACTCTGCCACTCACATACATACACATGCACACTAATAACTCTGCCACTCACACCCAGCCACTCACATACATACACATGCGCACTAATAACTCTGCAACTCACACTCTGCTAGTTACATACATACACATGCACACTCATAACGCTACCACTCCCACTCTGACACTCACAAAGCTTGAGGGGGCGGAGTTAAGCACAAGGGGCGGAGCGGAGTGTGAGGCGGCGTGGTCAGAGTCTCCATTCGGGGCTATGGAGGGGAGATCCGGGGCTTCAGCCCCAGTAGCCCCCCCTAGCGACGCCTCTGATCAAAGGTTAAAATTTCTCATCCCCAGAAGGCACATCTTCCTGTTCAGGTGTAGTATTCAGTGTAATCAAAAGTGGGGAGTACTTAGCCCTTTTCTTGAGGGGTGCCTTGCCCTTTCCTTGACAAAGAGAGTCATATCATGACAATGGTACAAATGGTACAACAGGAGAAGGAGCTTCAGGGGCATCTTGAGTATTGTTGGGGTTGGCAAAGAGGCAGCCAGAGTTGACTGGAGCCATGCCTGAAGGGCCCCTCTATGGGGTTATCCATTTCAATTTCCATGACAGTAATGATATCTCAAAGATGTAATAGGGAGGTGTCTATCTAATAAAAGTGAAATGTAACAGGGTTCACCCAATTGCCCAGTGGGGGTCGCCCACGGATGGGGGTCGCCCACGGATGGGGTCAGTGGCTTACAGAGATGCCGACCCACGCGGAGAGGGGGGTCACCCCAAAATATGTATATTCATATGGTGATACAGTTATAATGTGTAAAAATGTTTGGTAAAATTTTTTAAAATATGGTATGAAAACGCCATTATCAGACACTGATTAGGTGGGTCACCTAGTGGGAAAACCTGCACCCAGGCAGGTTAATTAACACAAACCCCAAGGGGATTATATCACTTTAAACATGACACTGCATACATGCGGCTGCAGCAAGCAAAATAAACCTGGAGGGGTTTAAAATTGTCGGGGGAATCTACGAAGGATGAGATATGAGAGATAAAACCTCAAAGTAAATATCTCTTTATAACCTGATTTATCAGATATATGTGGGATGTGGTAGACTTTCTGGTCAGTAGGTTTCATAAAGAGGAGGTCACCCCCTTGTACGGAGCCTTGCAAATGAGGGCCATAAAGTAGGAAGGAAACTGATCACAGTAACACTTTCCATCAATTTGTTTTGTAGCCCTTCCCAGGACTTTCTCTAGTTCCATAATGTTTTTTTTTTTTTAAATTGAACTGCATATTCAAGGTGAAGTCTTACCATGGACCTCTAAAGAGGCAAAATAATATCTTCCTCCCGTGAGTCAATACCCCTTTTAATACATGCCAATATCTTATTGACCTTTGCCAACTGGCACTATGCACTACTGCGAGGTCTATTGTCTACAACCACTCACATATTTTTTCATTGCTCCATAACCCCAAGAAAACACCATTGTTTAATTTTTATTATTGTACCCAGAATGCATAATTTTGAAGCAGAATTTGAAATAGCTGAAATAAGGGTTTTTATTTGCTTTCTTTCAGACCAACAGCGGTAAAAGAGTATTTTTACCACCTAAACTATTACATAACTATGCAACCCTTCCTACCAGGGCAATCTAGAGGTGGGGGTGTAGGTAGGAATTGAATTTTATGGGCATTTAGGTTGGCTATGTATAGCACCGACCTTTGGTCTCAAGGGGTCATTGATTTTCTTTTACTGTGGGCATGGTGCTGGACCCAGGGGACTTTGTGGCTCCTCCAATAGATTTTTTAAAAAGGTTAGCCATTGCAGTGCTGTAGGGAACACTGTTGCAAATAGCAGCTGTGTTAAAGGGAATGCCTAGTGCCCAAAATGCTTCCTCCAAAATGTATTGCATATTAAAGTACTTTAAAATGCATATTTTACATTTTTCATTACTTAACCCCTTAGTGACATTATTTTTTTGGCTTGTCTGATGCTTGGGGACATGGATTGTTTTAACATTTGTCCGGTATTTGTGTTTTGGTGTTATTTCTTTCTTTCTTTTTTAGTGTACCCACACAAACTATATATTGTTTTTATCGGCAGAAGAAGGGCTCTATTTTGATACCATTATTTTGATAACCCCTTGGTTAATACACAGGGAATGGCTTTCATAAACCTGACAATTTAAACTTTTTTTTTTATTATTTATGTAAGTGAGGAGAGGGAGGCAGATCCAAATTGGCCAGATCAATATTCAGATATATTGATCTGACTGGGCGAATGGTAATGCTCACTAATTCTCTGTTACTGATCGCTACGCATGCGCTCAGACAGCTTAAAAACAGATAAAAATTGCTTTGGCATCAATATCCAAAAATGTGCTCATGTGCAAAATCACTGCTTATTCATGATCAATGACAGGGAAGGGGTTAAATGCAGAGAAAGCAGGGCTTTTTTTGCATTATGGTTTTATTTTATTTTTCTTTACTTTTACTACTTTGATCTGTCTCTTTGAAATGCTGATGGGTTTTTTTTTTTGTATTGCACGATGCTTCCACACAGAAGCATAGTAGCAATATAGTTAGAGCACTGAATGTTTTGCTGCAGGACAGACTTGGCCCGTCCTGAGTCGGCAAGGGGATAAAAAGATTAAGATCTTATACTTAGATGAAATTGCACATTTGCAGAGGTTCAGGACGGACCCCTTTCACTTCCTCTGCTTCAGACTTCTTAGGTTTTTTTTTTCCAGCAGCAGTCAATAAGAATTGGAACGTGATTTCCCATTTATTGAAGTCATCAGATAATGTGTTGCATTATTAGAGATCCTAGTGTCTACAAGAGCATTATAAGTTAGTGCCCTATCACTTCATAATGTCAGTCAAGTAATCAAAGCATTCCACCCCCCCCCCACCCCCCCGATAAATTCCACCTGGCTAAGAATGATAGGGAGTGCAGACCCCCATAAATGCCAGGTGACTGAGAATAATAGGCAGAGCAGTCCCCCATAAATGCCAACTGGTTGAGAATGATAGGCAGTCCAGTAACTCCACAAATGCCAGTTTGGCTGAGCATGATAGGCACATACATCCCACTCCACTCACACACATCACAAACATCACTTACTCCACTCAGACACCTCACTCACCAGTCACTCCACTCACCCACATCACTCACCAGTCTCTCCACTCACACACATCACTCACAACTTACTCCACTCTCAATAATCACTCACTCCACTCACACAAATCACTCACTCACTCCACTTGCACACATCACTCACTTCACTCACACACATCACTCACTCACTCACTCACTCACTCACACACATTACTCACCAGTCACTCCAATCACACACATAACTCACCCCTCACTCCACTCGCACTCATCACTCACTCCACTCACACACATCACTCACTCCACTCACACAAATCACTCACTCACTCCACTTGCACACATCACTCACTCACTCCACTCACACACATCACTCACTCCACTCACACACATCACTCACCAGTCACTCCAATCACACACATAACTCCCCACTCACTCCACTCGCACTCATCACTCACTCCACTCACACACATCACTCACCAGTCACTCCAATCACACACATAACTCCCCACTCACTCCACTCGCACTCATCACTCACTCCACTCACACACATCACTCACTCCGCTCGCACACATCACTCACTCCACTCGCACACATCACTCACTCCTCTCGCACACATCACTCACCACTGAGACTCATCACTCGCTCCACTCACTCTCATGTCACACATACTCCACTCACACACATCACTCACTCACTACTCTCACACATATCACTCACTCCACCCACACACATGACTCACCAGTCACTCCACTCACAATAATCACTCACTCCTCTTACACACATCACTCACTCACTCCACTTGCACACATCACTCACTCCACTCACACACACATCACTCCCTCCGCTTGCACACATAACTCACTCCACTCACACACATCACTCACTCCACACTCCACTCACACACATCACTCACTCCACTCACACACATCAATTGTGTTACCATAGAGTCATGCATATACACGCGTATCCAATACAGACAGCGAAGATTGTGTGGGTGGTGCCACTAGAAATAGACAGATGCTTTGAGGTGGTAGCTGGGAAAATTGTCAACACTGCTGCACCATTTTTATTCTGAGGACCGCCACTAGGGGGGAGGGGGAGGGGGGACTTCCATAGATAAGTATTTATTGAATTTTAAAGAGAATAGAAAGAAAAACAAAAGTTAAAGTGGCAGTCGAGTTCATGCCTTGGTGCCTACAAGTTGCACCAAAGTCATATAGGTGACTAGACTGTCCCTTTAAGATGCACATTTAGTTTGTGCTTTTTTTGTAAAGCTGGTGGGCAAAAAAAATGAAAGATTTTGTGTCTGTTATGTTTTACCATCTGTCATTAAATCACTATTTGTGCAGAGATTTAACAGTGTTTTAATGCGTTTTTGTTACCGGCACCGCTACTGTTTTTAGGGTTCAACTGTTGGTGAGGGTGCTACTTTAGTCAGGAATCACTAGAAAACACATTTGTAGAATTGTGCAATTTTTTAATTGATCCCGGATACTAACATGTCTGCAATATGTTTCAGGAATGGTAGAAATGATTCCAACTGCTGAGACATTGAGAAAAATCCAAGGGAAGTATGGGGTGACCGGCTCATTTAAAGATCGTCCACTAGCAGAATGGCTGAAGAAGCACAACACCGCAGAGGATGAGTATGACAAGGTACTTATGTATTACCTCTGCAAATAAACAAAAATAAACAAATGGGGTGCCGCGCTTGTAAGACACCACTTTGTGATCATTCATGTGTTATACTTATATTCAGGTAAATCTTCTTCTGTGATCTCAGGATATTTCACAGAGAAAATGAGAACAAAAGAGGGAGCGTAATATTGTAGTGAATTCAAATATACAGTTTACTGACATGTAAGACAGATTGTTTTTTATACTTCTTGTAATAAAGTAGCTTTTATTGATCTCTTCTTCTGGTCCTTTTGAGAAACTCTGCACCTGACTCCTGGATTGATCATTTACCTCCTCGTGTCTGTTATACTGAGCAGTAAATCTGCTCAGCTACAAGTAAGTGGTTTGATTAAAGGGCACTTACTTTTGGGAATTTGAATCCACTACAATATTACGCTATGTTCTTATTTTCTCTGTGAAATATCCTGAGGCTGAGATCACAAAAAAAGATTTACCTCAGTATAGAAACATAGAAACATAGAATGTGTCGGCAGATAAGAACCATTCGGTCCATCTAGTCTGCCCAATTTTTTTTTTAAGTACTTTTATTAGTCCACCCGTTCCCGGTATAAGTATAACACTTGAATGATACACAAAGTGGTATATTAAGGCTACAAAGGCAGCACCCTATTTGTCTATTTTTGTTTAATTGTTTTTACACACTTGTGGCAGGTGTGTAAAAACAAGTTTTTTGTTTTGTACAGCGCTCTTGATCAGATATCTTGTTCTATTACCTCTGCAAATGATGTCCTTTTGTATCTCAAAAGTTTTTTGTTCTTCTAGCCACAGTTTTTTGCCTTTTTATGTGATAAAAAAAGTAAAACAGATCTCATAAAATAGCTGAAATACTATATAGTGATATCCACAAGGGGGTAACCCTGATACTAACTAGAAGATCTGATAAACATGTTAGTGATAGAAATCCACAGGCAGCCAGATCTGCTCCGTAAATGGTGGTCAATTAAGGCTTAATAGCTTTTATATTTTAAATATAAAAACTATTAAGCCTTAATTGACCACCATTTAAGGAGCAGATCTGGCTGCCTGTGGATTTCTATCACTAATATATATTTCACTCTTATACCAACTGAATATCTTTACTATTTATCTATGTCCAAATACTTACCTGGACAGGCTGTATCCTAAACATCCATTGCTAACTGCAGCATACAGATTTAACCAATTCAAGACTTAATCACAGCAAAATTGGTTCTCACAGCCTAAGTACTTATTTGGTACCACATTGTATCCATCACGTGTGTGTTGCTATAATAGATACTTCGACATAATTTATTTCATTATACAATGTTGCACAGGTGGCAGATGAGGACCTTGGAACCCCTTCAGTAATTGGTCTTTCTACAATATAAACCCCGAGTGTACACTGATATTGACAATAATCTTTACTTTTTCCGGGGCCAAATTGTACCTTTACTGATCTTGCACCCCTATGTTACCCTTGGAATGTCTATCTTAAACATTTATAATTAGGGGTTTGCAAGATTTATTTTATTTCACTTTATTCGCTTGTTTTCACTTACAATGTTTGTTATTTGTGTACGATTTTAACTTGTTGCCAATAAAAGTTATGTCTTAATTGGAAAAGATTCCACACATGTTTATCAGATCTTCCATTTTTATGTAGTGCAGGAAAGTTCTTGAGTTTGGCCATTGATGACTGGATTCATCAGTAACACTAACTACCTGACATTAACAATTCATTACACTGTTTTGTTTTATACATTGTTTGTATGCTGATTTTACCGCTTATGAATAAATTATATGTGCTACCAAGTAAGGCATTTACAAAACAGTGAGTTTCAGGATGCCAGGGCTACATGTAATTTTTTAACTTGTGTTTTCACACAAATTACCTCATATTTATTCTGCTGCAAAATTATGTTTGCTCCTTGCAAGTTTACTTTGGTAATTTTGCTAAATTTAAAGTGCAAACTAAGTTCATGAAAAAAAAAACAGTTTCTTGATATGTTTTCATAATATCTTCAGTGTTTCTTTTTTCCTTAATTATGACCCCTTATGCTTTTCAGTCATGTGGCACTAATGAGCAACATCTTTTTCTCTCAGGCAGTTGAGAATTTCATCTACTCTTGTGCTGGGTGTTGTGTAGCAACATATGTGCTAGGGATCTGTGATCGGCACAATGACAACATCATGCTTAAGACAAGTGGGCACATGTTTCACATTGACTTTGGACGATTCCTTGGTCACGCCCAGATGTTTGGAAACATAAAGCGGTGAGATAAGGAAGCTCAAGAATAGTGGTTTGGCCGACGTTTTGCTGTTGCAACTATATTGCACCGTGGTCTGTAAATGGGACTATACAGCTGATATTAAATAGAAATTAAATCTTAAAAATGAATTTGCCATATTAAAGAGTTACCCTAATACCTATCTTATGTCCTTGTACAGTGTACTGAAACAAACAACTTATCTTTGAATCTTCCACATGTTTCCTCTTCTACTCAATCTCCCACATTTTATATATCTTTTCTGCTTAAACAAGAACCACTCTCATTTGAAAATGACATATCTTTTTTCATGCTTATTAAAGTCAAATACTCTATTTGCATGAATATAAAATACCCCAGATTATAAAACAATCCCCAAAATGTTGGATGTTGATTTTGGGGGGAAAAAAAGCTTAACTATAAAAAGACCCTAAAGGAAACTTTTTATTAATAAATATTACTTCATACCTGAAAGTACCGGCCGGTCTATGCTTCTTGAGTAATCACTTCTAAGGTTGTGGATGTGTGGCACGTTAGCAGATAGTAGTAGTTTATTACACATTGGTAAATCTAGGCGTTGTCCTGCAAATGTTATAAGTTGTACAAAAAATATGGGGTAAAATACATGGGGGGGGGTATACATTACAAAGGTGTTTTTCAATATGTGCTCATATTGTCACTAGGCAGGATAGCTAAAATAAAACTCATTATTGTCACTTAAGCAGAAATATAGCTGAAACTTGCTACATCATTAGTTTCTCTTATTGTTGTCTGGATGTTCTAACACAAACAACCACAAAGGCTATGGCTTAACAGACATCCTTAGGATTTGTGAACTTTTACTGAACTTGCTCAAGCAGGGCTGCCTCTCAACATCAATTTAACCCTTTCAATACGCAGAGGAAGTGTCGGGCAGCATCAAAGGATGTCTGGCTGCCTGCAAGGAGGAACTGTCTGCAGCTCTGTGGGGAACCTGAATCCTAATCTTATAGTCAGGAATGTAGTTGGTCTTTTCTAGAGTATGTGCAGAACATTATGCATTTATTAACCCCTCCATGTGGAACATATAAAACCAAAATGTGCACCTCCCAAATTTAGCCTTTTAGTCCCCCAACCTAACCTAACAAACCTACGCATGGGTAGCATCCCTATACTCACATAGTTGCCAACTGTCCTGGATTCACTGGGACAGTCCCGTATACTGCGATCGCGGGACACTCCCGGGAAACTGGGCTGTCTCGCTAACGCGGCGGGTCATGTGACGTCACGCGATCACATCACGTGATCCCGTGACCCGCCGCGATCACGCCGCGATCACGGGACAGCCCAGATTCCCGGGACTGTCTCGCGATCGCAGGATATACGCGGGACCAGTCATTTTTGTTTTACTCTTTTTTTTTTTTAAATCTTCTCAGGCCGGATATGACAGCTAGTCATATCCGGCTAATGTACTTCCCTCCTCCATGCAGGAGGGAAGCTTGCGGCACGGAGGACGCGACGGGGACACGGAGGTGAGTACTGGGGAAGCCGGGGTGGAGGGTGACATTATGGGCAAAATAACACTGAGAAATGAATTGGCATGATAAGACTCACAGATGATGATGGGCATGATAAGACTCACAGATGGTGATGGGCATGATAAGACTCACACATGATGATGGGCATGATAAGACTCACAGATGATGAAGGGCATGATAGGACTCACAGATGATGATGGGCATGATAAGACTCACAGATGATGATGGACATGATAAGACTCACAGATGGTGATGGGCATGATAAGACTCACAAATGATGATGGGCATGATAGGACTCACAGATGATGATGGGCATGATAAGACTCACAGATGATGATGGGCATGATAAGACTCACAGATGGCGATGGGCATGATAAGACTCACAAATGATGATGGGCATGATAAGATTCACAGCTGATGATGGGCATGATACGACTCACAGATGATGATGGGCATGATAAGACTCACAGATGGTGATGGGCATGATAAGACTCACAGATGATGATGGGCATGATAAGACTCACAGATGATGATGGGCATGATAAGACTCACAGATGGCGATGGGCATGATAAGACTCACAAATGATGATGGGCATGATAAGATTCACAGCTGATGATGGGCATGATAAGACTCACAGATGATGATGGGCATGATAAGACTCACAGATGATGATGGGCATGATAAGACTCACAGATGGTGATGGGCATGATAAGACTCACAGATGGTGATGGGCATGATAAGACTCACAGATGATGATGGGCATGATAAGACTAACAGATGATGATGGGCAAGATAAGACTCACAAATGATGATGGGCATGATAAGACTCACAGATGATGATGGGCATGATAAGACTCACAGATGATGATGGACATGATAAGACTCACAGATGGTGATGGGCATGATAAGACTCACAAATGATGATGGGCATGATAGGACTCACAGATGATGATGGGCATGATAAGACTCACAGATGATGGGCATGATAAGACTCACAGATGATGATGGGCATGATAAGACTAACAGATGATGATGGGCATGATAAGACTCACAGATGATGATGGGCATGAAAAGACCAACAGATGATGATGGGCATGATAAGACTCACAGATGATGATGGGCATGATAAGACTCACAGATGATGAAGGGCATGATAAGACTGACAAATGAATGGGTGCAAGAAATATAGGGTGACTTTAATTTCTTACATGGGCAAAATAATTAATGATTGTCTGTGCCTTTTGTAAGAGGCACAGACAAACCTGGAACGCAAATGCCCCCCATCCTTGCAATGAGATATAGCAGCAGGGAAGGGGGACATATTGATCTACATTTTTTTTGTTTTGTTTTTAAAATAAAAAAAAAACGCTCACTTGTATGTGTGTATTGTGGCGGAACCAACCTCGCCACTATGTTCTGGAGAAGCCTGGTTGCTCGCCTGCTGCCTCTGGACTATGGCCCCATTGTAAAAGCTTGCATTTTCCCCTGCAGAAAGGCTTGTTCGTGCCTTTCTGCCTGGGTGTTCGGTAGATTGAATCTACCGAACCAACTCACAAATGAATGGGCTACCTGGGTAAGAGATGTGCCATAGCACTATACATTAATATTGTTAGTTAGTTATATTCTGTTAGTATGTTGGTTATGTGTAACGTTTAATTCTGTGAGTAGACCACTCTGAAGGTTTATAATGTGACAGTGACTCCAATAGTTTACTCCAACATCCATTGTTCTGTTTTAACTGGATTAAGTTCCATCCCCCCCTATTGTATACTAATATCTGTGATGTCATGTGTATGTCTTTTTATAAGTCTGTGTTGTTTGTCAAATAAAGTAGTTCAATCTTGCTGTACCTAACTGCTAGATGTCCTGTCTATTTGGGTACAAAGAGCAAGGGTCCAGGAAAGACTTGCTGGCTGTGACGGTCCGTTACATGTATGTATGAGTGTATGTGACAGACTGTATGCATGTGTGTATGTATGTATGAGTGTATGTGACAGACTATATGTATGAGTGTGTGTGACAGACTGTATGTATGTATAAGTGTATGTGACAGATTATGTATAAGTGTGTGTGTGTCTATGTGACAGACTGTAGGTATGTATGAGTGTGTGTCTATGTGTGTCTATGTGACAGACTGTATGCATGTATAAGTTTATGTGACAGACTATGTATGAGTTTATGTGTCTATGTGACTGACTGTATGCATGAGTGTGTATGTGACGTATGTGTGTCTGTATATGACTGCATGTGATGTGTGTATGTGCTGTTGTCTGGATCCTAGATTTTTTTTGCTGGCTCCTAAAAATCAGTTAAGTTTGTCAAGCCCTGGTGCAACTAGCTGGAAATATTTAATATTTTACAGTTTTTTTTGTCTTCAGAGACTTAATATTTGTTTGCTGAGAGGGTGGTGGGTGCATGGAATAGTCTTCCAGTAGAAGAGGTAGAGGTTAATACAGTAAAGGAGTATATGGAGATTAATGGAGTTATTACTTTCTGAGAGGGTAGTGGATGCATGGAATAGCCTTCCAGCAGAAATGGAAGAGGTTAATACAGTGGAGGTCAGAAACTTAGTATTACTTTACTGAGAGGGTAGTGGGTGCATGGAATAACCTTCCAGCAGTCGTGATAAACACAGTGAAGGACTTTAAAGATGCATGGGAGAAGCATAAGGCTATCCTAGATATAAGATAAGGACAGGTACTAAATAAAGTATTAATTTACTGAGAGGGTATTGGATGCATGGAATAGTCTTTTAGTAGAAGTGGTAGAGGTTAATACAGTAAATGAGTTTAAGTATGCATGGGAAAGGCATAAAGCTGCCCTAGATATAAGACAAGGCCAGGGACTAATGAAAGTATTACTTTACTGAGAGGGTAGTGTATGCAGGGAATAGTCTTCCAGTAGAAGTGGTAGAGGTTAATACAGTGAAGGAGTTTAAACATGCATTTAAATGTGCATTTAATGCATCATTTGGATAGGTAGAAGGCTATCCTAGATATAAAATAAGGCCAGGGACTAATGAAAGTAATACTAGTGGATGCATGGAATAGTCTTCCAGCAGAAGTGGTAGAGGTTAATACAGTGAAGGAGTTTAAACATGCATTTAAATGTGCATTTAATGTATCATTTGGATAGGTATAAGGCTATCCTAGATATAAAATATGGCCAGGTACTAATGAAAGTAATACTTTACTGAGAGGGTAGTGGATGCATGGAATAGTCTTCCAGTAGAAGTGGTATAGGTTAATACAGTGAAGGAGTTTAAGCATGCATGGGATAGTAGACATGTGCATTCGTTTTCGGACGAATGCATTTTCGTCCGAAAATAGCCTTTTCGTCCATTCGTCCGAAAAACGAATAACGAAAATGCCAAACTAACGAAAGCCGAATAAACAAACGGTTAATAAACGAAAATCATTCGTCCATTCGTGCTATTGGCATCCTATAAACCGAAATAGAGTCGGTTTATAGAATACCAATAGCATTACATACATTCCATAAACCGACATAATGAACGACTTTCGGTTTATGGAATGCATGTAATGCTATTGCTATTCTATAAACCGAAATAGAGTCCCCATTCAGACGAATAGGTCAATTGACCTATTCGTATGAATAGGGACTCTATTTTGGTTTATAGAAAGCCAATAGCTTCCATAAACCGAAAGTCTATTCACCGAAAGACATTCCGTTTATAGACTTTTGGTTTATAGAAAGCCAATAGCATTACATGTATTCCATAAACCGAAAGTCTATAAACCGAATGTCTTTCGGTTTATAGACTTTCGGTTTATGGAATACATTTAATGCTATTGGCTTTCTATAAACCGAAATAGAGTCCCCATTCATACGAATAGGTCAATTCGTATGAATGAGGACTCTATTTCGGTTTATAGAATACCAATAGCATTACATGTATTCCATAAACCGAAAGACATTCGGCTTATAGACTGTCGGTTTATGGAATGCATGTAATCCTACTGGCTTTCTATAAACCGATATAGAGTCGGTTTATAGAAAGCCAATAGGATTACATACATTCCATAATCCGAAAGTCTATAATCCGATATGTCTTTTGGTTTATAGACTTTCGGTTTATGGAATGTGTAGGTCAATTGATTCGTTTGAACGAATAAAACGAAATGAATGCAGTAATGAACGAATAAATAACATTTTCGTCTGAATGGACGACAACGAAATGAAAATTTTAGTTTTGCACATGTCTATGGGATAGGTACAAGGCTATCCTAGAAATAAGATAAGGTCAGGGACTAATGAAAGTATTGCATTACTGAGAGGGTAGTGGGTGCATGGAATAGTCTTCCAGTAGAAGTGGTAGAAGTTAATACAGTGAAGGAGTTTAAGCATGCATGGGATAGGTATAAGGCTATCCTAGATATAAGATAAGGCCAGGGACTAATGAAAGTATTACTTTACTGAGAGGGTAGTTGATACATGGAATTGCCTTGCAGCAGAAGTGGTAGGTTTATACTAAAGTATATTTTAGGGTGTACACACAGCTCTCTGACTATATTTCATGTAAAAGTGATAAAATGCACCTGCCTGATGTAGATGTTGTGCTGTGAATGTATCTGTTGTATACCAAGGATGCATGGTAATGCTGGTGGGAACTTGGTGATATAATCTACACTGTGACAATAAGGTGGAGTTACATTATGCTAATTATGTGAAGTGGGCGGAACTTTGGACAGTAGGTGTGGTCAGTATTAAAGTAAGTAACTGTAAGCTGAGCTGCAAAGTGTCCCTGGAAATTTTTTTCAAATGTTGGCAACTATGTAATCAGGAGATGTTGCTGAACACATATTGAGGTATTATTTTACAGTACCCCTTCACATTGTCAGATAATGTTTACCTGAATTGCAATCTGTGTGAAAAATCTCCATTCTTTTTTTATTGCTGCAAAAGGTTTGTGGTAAAATGGCTGCATGAAAAAATGTCAAAATACCCCAGGTTAAATGCCCTGAGTTGTCTAGTTTTGAAAAATATGTACATGTGGGTACATTCATGGATTTAAAACAGATATCAGTGTACCAATATCACTATTGCTAATTTTGGAAAAAAGAAAGAATTTTGAAATAGCATTGCACTTCTTTTAGTACTTGCCCTGTAACTTGAATAAAAAAGCACAAAAAACATAAAACATGGGCTATTTCTGAACTCAGGACAAATATTACAAACTATTTAGCAAGGTTTTTGTTGTCTTTTGTAGATGAGTATAAGAGTTTTCATATACAAGTCAGAAAACCTTTTTTTAATTTTTCCACATATTTTTTTTTAAATAAAATTATATGTTATTAGCAAAATAATGGTATCAAAAGAAAGCCCTTCTTATATAAAAATAATATATAGTTTGTGTGGGTACACTAAATGAGAAAGAAAGAAATTACAGCAAAACACAAACACTGCAGAAATGTTTAAACAGCCCATGTCACCAAGCGTAAGACAAGACCAAAAAGTCATGTCACTAAGGGGTTAAAACAACTTTTTCTATCATGTAAATGAAGAAAAATCTTTTACATGTCTACAAACTCTAATAAACAACCCGCTGAATGTCTTGAAATTGAGGCTTGATTACTTATTTTGCCCATTTCACCATGTCCTCTGTCATTAACTGACAGATTTTTTATGATGAACTTGGTAAGTCCATTGTTACAATGTCTTCACTTTGTGTCGTAATAAAATGTATCTGGTATCAATAAAAGTTTGAGTTTTTTGTCATGATGAAAATGAGTGAGGGTACAGATGTTTAATCTGCATATATAGTAAAGAAAGATTATCTTTGATGTGTAGTGGCTCCTCCAGGCAAAAAAAAACTGTAAATGGTGAATGGACACTGACAAATACAGGCTGATATAGATAGTGGCCAGTGTGTGTTTTTTCAGTTTGTTTGTATCAGCACAGCAAACAAGGATAAAAGGTATTATGGGAAACAGTTATTATGGAAAATTAGCATGTTTTTTCTTTTAAGTTTCAATTTGTCCTCGACTTGTAAACAATACCCTGATTCATACTTTACCTTCGACTTATACTAGATTACTTTGATGTTTTTCTGGCCTTTCACCAATCATGATCTACATATATATTTCTTCTCTGTAGCGACCGTGCACCATTTGTCTTTACATCAGATATGGCATATGTTATTAATGGAGGAGACAAAACATCCAGTCGTTTCCATGACTTTGTGGATCTGTGCTGCCAAGCCTACAATCTTATTAGAAAGCACACCCACCTCTTTCTCAATCTACTAGGGTTTGTAAGTTATTCATAACTTTTTTTTAGAAAAAAGGGGAGTCTAAGAGTTAGTTGGGAGGATACTATATTTTATAATCCCATAATGTGTAAAGCTCTGCTCTCTCTGTCCTCCCTAGATGTTGTCCTGTGGGATTCCAGAGTTGTCAGACTTGCAGGATTTAAAATACGTGTATGATGCTCTGCGCCCTCAAGATTCTGAGTCAGATGCCACCACCTACTTCACAGGGTAAATAAAGTGTACTGTGGTAATTTAATCTAATGCTTTAAGCATGTTGGAAAATGGCATAGAACGTGTATATTACAAAAAAGTGACATGAGGCAGCATGTCCAGGCAGCAACAGTGATGGACACATGCAAGAAGAGCTCTTCCCCTGTTTTTGCAGGGAGATGGCAAGATGAGGCAGCAGAATAGATCCATAGCCATTAAGAGCCAAAATATACTCTCAACCCACCACCACTTGGTGACTTTTTCTTGATAGCCTAATCCCAGACATGGCAGTCAGCTTCATGAGGGAACCTCTTATACAGCCTCCCCCATCTGATACAGTAAGCCAACATACTCCTCATGGATTTTGCCAACTAAGGTAGATATTGCTGATATAATGAATAAGGGAATTCAGCTCCTGAGATAGGAGATCTCTGAGCTCCACCTTGACCTAAAGCAAATCTATGAGGGGGTTCTCTCCCTGGAGGAGTGAACTTCAGTGACCTTAGGGTTCTTTGGTACCAGAGGATATTCCATCAGAGAAACTCTTCTGACACCTCTGTCCAAGGGCTTTTAGATACCATGCAACAATCAACCACGAGGTATGAGCCGGCTCCAGTTACTGATAATTGCCGAGAGGGGGCGGGTGCTCCACAACACCGATCGACCGTGTAAATTCAATGAGAGCAAGATAAGGGATGTGCTCTCCACTCTGAATATATAGATCTGAAAGGTTCTTACTCCTTTTTTTATTTATATGGGCCTGCAACTTAATTAGATGCTTCCTAATGACTGCCATATACAGTAGGCACAACAAACATTTGCTAAGCTCGTATCTCTTGTTAGGTTTTCTTCAAAATATTTCTCTGACTCTACTATAAGATTTTCCACATTTTCCTCCGAAGCCAACAGTGATTCATTCAATCTCATTGGATTGGGACTCCTTACATACTTTCTTTTCATTTCTATAATTACTGAATCGTGATCTGACCATGCTATCTTGTTGAACGTTATGCTCTTATATTCTCTAATACTGTAGGTGAAAGTTTAGGATCTAGTGATCACCAGACAGTGTGGTTTAATATAAGAACAGTGACGCAGTCACACCACACAAAAACAAAAGTTTTAGATTTTAGAAAAATAGACTTTTCTAAAATTAGATTAGGTGTAAAGGAGTCATTATCAGACTGGAGAAATTTAAATGGAGTCCAGGAGAAATGGGATTACCTAAAAGTTGCACTACTGAAGGCAACAGAAAATTGCATAAGGCTCGTCAGTAAGAGCAAAAAAATTAAGAAACCACTGTGGTACTCGGCAGAGGTGGCTAAAATAGTAAAAAAATAAAAAGCTAGCATTTAGTAATTATAAAAATACTCAGAGTGAGGAAGATAGAAAGATCTGTAAGAGTAGCCAGAAAGAGGCAAAGCAAGCTATAAGAGCTTCCAAAGCACACACAGAAGAGACTATAGCCCAGTCAGTTAAAAAGGGGGATAAAACATTTTTTAGATACATAAATGAGAAAAGAAAAGTAAAGCAAGGATTAGTTAGATTAAAAACAAAAGAAGGATGCTATGTAGAAGAGGATAAAGGCTTAGCAGACTGCCTTAATGAATATTTTTGTTCCGTTTTTACAAATGAAAATGAGGGTAAGGGACCTAATTTAGGGAAAAAGACTAATGAGTCTTTTGATGCATGTAAGTTTACAGAGGAAGAGGTTTTACTTCAGCTGTCTAAAGTAAAGACAAATAAGTCGATGGGACCTGATGGGATACATCCAAAGTTATTAAAAGAACTTAGTGGTGTACTAGGAAAACCGTTAACAGATTTATTTAACCAATCATTGTTAAAGGGAGTAGTTCCAGAAGATTATAAATTAGCAAATGTTGTGCCCATTCACAAGAAAGGTAGTAGGGAGGAGGCGGGCAACTATAGACCAGTAAGTCTTACTTCAGTAGTGGGGAAAATAATGGAAACCTTGTTAAAGAATAGGATTGTTGAAAATCTAAAGTCGCTTGGATTTCAAGATCAGAGACAGCATGGGTTTACTTCAGGGAGATCATGCCAAACTAATCTTATTGATTTTTTTGATTGGGTGACTAAAATAATAGATCAGGGTGGTGCAGTAGACATTGCTTACCTAGATTTCAGTAAGGCTTTTGACACTGTCGCACATCGAAGGCTTATTAATAAACTGAAATCTTTGAGTTTGGATTTCAATATTGTTGAATGGAGTAGACAATGGCTGAGTGACAGGCAACAGAGGGTTGTAGTCAATGGGGTATATTCGATGCAAGGTCCTGTTACTAGTGGGGTACCTCAGGGATCTGTACTTGGACCCATTCTCTTTTGAGATTTGCAGCAGGGTTGATATTCATGGAGGGATAAGCCAAATGGCAAATGATTTAGCTAAACTAGAAAAATGGTCAGAGCAGTGGCAACTGACATTTAATGTGGACAAGTGCAAGATTATGCACCTTGGGCGTAAAAACCCAAAAGCAGAATATAGACTATTTGGTACAGTCTTAACCTCAACATCTGAGGAAAGGGATTTAGGAGTAATAATTTCAGAGGACTTGAAGGTAGGTAGGCAATGCAATAGAGCAGCAGGAAATGCTAGCAGAATGCTTGGTTGCATAGGGAGAGGTATTAGAAGTAGGAAGAGGGAAGTGCTCATGCCATTGTACAGAGCACTGGTGAGACCTCACTTGGAGTATTGTACGCAGTACTGGAGACCGTATCTCCAGAAGGATATTGATACTTTGGAGAGAGTTCAGAGATGGGCTACTAAACTGGTTCATGGGTTAAAGGATAAAACTTACCAGGAAAGTTCAAAGCATCTTAACATGTATAGCTTGGAGGAAAGACGTAACAGGGGGGATATGATAGAAACATTTAAATACATAAAGGGAATCAACACAGTAAAGAAGGATAGTATATTTAAAAGAAGAAAAACTACCACAACTAAAGGACATAGTCTTAAATTAGAGGGGCAACGATTTAAAAGTAATATCAGGAAGTATTACTTTACTGAGAGGGTAGTGGATGTATGGAATAGCCTTCCAGCAGAAGTGGTAGAGGTAAACACAGTCAAGGATTTTAAGCATGCGTGGGATAGACACAAGGCTATCCTAGCTATAAGACCGGGAACGGGGGACTAATAAAAGTACTCAAAAAAATTGGGCAGACTAGATGGACCGAATGGTTCTTATCTGCCGACACATTCTATGTTTCTATGTTTCTAATATTAATATCCCTTGTCAGAATCATTTCTAGTCGGGAGAAGGATTTATGCCTATGAGAATAGAAAGTATACTCTCTTTCGGTAGGATTAAACGTTCTCCAGACATCATAAAGTTTATGTTTACCAAGAGTTTCTTGAAAGGCTCTTGCTAGGCCTTTCAATGAAGGATCTATTTTTTTTTCCTTTTAGGATCAGTTTGTCCATGAGGACATCCGGCACACAATTAAAGTCACCAGCAAGATAAACGTTCCCTGAATATAATCTTGAAACCTTTTTATCACTCCATTTATAACATGAATTTGATTTCTGTTGGGTGCGTATACATTCAGCAAAGAAAATATTTCATCTTCAACCTTGCAAATCACAAAGAGGAATCTACCATTTTTTTATACATAAGTTCATATTTAACTTTACTTGAAAACAAAATTGCCACTCCTCTTTTTTTACTGGTTGCCAATGAGGAATATTCTATGTGTGGAAAATGTTTACTTATTATTATTTTAACATCTCAACTTTTCAAGTGTTTCTTGTACACAACAGATATCATTGTTTTCCCTTCTCAGCATTTCTAGGAACATTGATCTTTTTTGTGGCATATTTAAGCCCTGAACATTGAGGGTCAAAATGTTCAACTTATCGCCCATATTTGGCTGAACAGTTTTTTGTATTTTCTTTGGTCCCAACACAGTTTATAATACACACACTTAAAACAAATATGCCACTCCCCTACCCCACCCACGTCCGGGGAACTCTGTATTTTGGTTCCCTTCATACCACCTAGATACACAACGGACTTCCCAAAGCCCATTAATGTATTATATCCCTTTAATTGAGTCGTCCCTGTTTACTGAGCATCACTTATTATTAATATATCCAAGTAAGGAAATTTTAGTGAGGGGTTATCAGATTTTATTTTTTGGGGAGAGAGAAAAAGGGAAAATAAATAAATAACTAAAAGAAAGAAAAAAATCTCTTTTTTTTCTTTACACATAAGCTTGACTCTTTATTCATCTCCCCCCACCTAATAGATAACTAATTCTCATAATTTATACAAAAGCCCCTCCTCATCTTACCCCACCCCACCAAGCACCTCTCCCATAAACTGTATTCTTAATTAGTTACAATGTTATTTTTTTTTATTACTACATATCACTTATCCAAAATCATTATCCAAATTAACTAAATTTGAGCACACACATTTATATTCCTTACTTACTACTTATTAAATCCCTTCAATTATCTATACGACCATTATTTCTTCAACATAGTGTGATTTTTTAATTTGTATATGATGTATTATTCTCTTCTTACCATTTATGCTAATTTTATCATCAATAAATTTTACCTATTTTACTGGCAATCAGAGTGTCCCTTCACCTTAACTTTTCTGTTTATTTATGAATAGGAAAAGAAAAAAAACATTTGTGCAAATATATTTGTTTTTTTCTTTATTTACTATTTATTAGGTCACTCAAATGTCTGTAAACCAATTTTACTATTGTTTAAATCCCTTCACCTTATCTTTTACCTTACTGTTTAACTAAATCTTCCATAATACTTAAGATTTAGCTTTATCTTTGTCCATAAAAGAGGGTAAGTGGGGAGAGGGCCGAGGTGGAATGGGAGAGAAGAAAAAGAGGAAAAACAGAAGAAGAGGAAAAGAAGAAGATGATGAAGGTGCCAGCAGGAGGGATGAATGTTAAGTTTCATGATCTGGTCTGGGCGGAAGTGATGTAGGACGCGGAAGGGGTGGCACGTGGAGCGGGACGAGAACGGCACCACGGGTTGGAGGTGGATGAAACGACCAAAGAGAGAAGTGTGAACTACTACACAGACTGCAGAGGGGTCGGACTTCTAGTCTAGCCTAGTCTATTCTTCTAGCAGGAGACATAGACCCACAGAGAAATGAAGTAGAAAAAAAAGCTGGAAGACAGAAGCGGAGTGAGAAATTCACCCTGAGTGATTGGCAAAGCGCTATCCTTAAATACAGCAGAGAACTGATATAAACCAAGCAGGGAAATACGACTAACCGTGAGTTAAAGATCTCCTTCTGGCGGTTCCCCTTGAAGGAGAGGGTGTGAAACATTGAAGGGAGAAGTGAAATACTGTGTTGAAGTTTGCAGGGTCTCAGGGAATAGGGGATTCCTCTGCCTGGACAAATATAGCTATTCCCCATCTGCTTTATCTTCCTTGTGTGGGCAGACTGCATATAAATTGTACCAGCTTATTAATGGTCACATAAACGGTGGGACACCAAAAACTTAGCTGAAGCAGGATCTCAAACAGTGATTTAAACTGAGATAATCTGACCTTTCTCTGCAGTTGAAGTCCTGCTAACAGGGCCATCCTCCCGATGTGGGAAGGCAGTATAAAAACTGTAAAGGCTATTAAGGGACACATAAGTGGCTGGACCCCATAAGTCTTATGAAGCAGGATCTCATATAGGGATTTAAGTGGAGATAAGCTGACTATTTTCTGCATATGAAGCACTGCTAACCGAGAGTTAAATTCTCCCAGGCGCCTTCACTGGAAGTAGAGGGGGTGAAAAGCTGAAGGGAGAAGAGAAATACTTTGTTACAATCTATAAGGCATTTGGGGAATAATTGGCTCCTCAGTTGGGATAAATATATTATTATTCATCCATCTGTCACTGCTTCCCTAAGTGGGCAGGCTGTTCGGTCATTGCAACAGTATCAACGGATAAATAAAAGGTGGGATCCCATAAGTCTGCTGAAGCAGGAATCTACATAGTGATAATAAACAGAGCTAAGCTTGTTTTCTTTTTCTCTGCTTTTGAAACTCTGCTAATTGCGAGTTAGGGAACCCATAAGTCTCCTAAAAAAAAGATCTTACACAAGGATTTAATGAAAATAATTTGACTTTTTTCTAATTTCTTGAATAATTGTGTTCCCTGCAGAACAATTCCTTGTCCTGATTGTTGGGCCTGACTGTTTGAAGAGCCATACACTCAGGGGAACATTTATTGGGCTACCTGGAATACGCTTAAAAGAAAATACCCTTGTGAACAGCTAAAAACCATATCTGAGTTTGAGTGCAAGGTTTTATACATCCCAAAGAGGGAGAGGAGAGAGGGGGGAAGGGAAGAAGAAAAGAAGGGAAATACACGAGAAAAGAAGATATACCAAAACATATCCATAGTAACACTAAAGATATTATGGCGACTAAAAGAAACAGCGAACAAAAACAGTCGACAAGAAAAGACAAAAAACAGGATACATTAACAAGTAAAGAGAAAAATCTAGCTTCTATATTTTCTCCCCAAAATGTTAAATCCCTGAAGAAGGGATAAATCAATTCATGACTCCACTACTATATCAGAGCAAGATCTGGAAATTTCCCTTGACCCGAATAGATCAGACCCCCAGGCAAATCAGATGTCCAGAGAGTATTTACATGAATGCCTAAAATCAAGCCTCTCACAAGTAAAGGAAGAAATCTCACTAAATTTTCAAAAAGCCAAATCTGCAATTAACTCAAATAAAGGGTGGAATTAAGGAGTGCCTTCAAGAAATTACAGAAGAAGTCAAAAAAATGGGAGACAGAGTTAAAGAAAATGAGGAACAAATAACCTCTCTGAGATTTGATCTGAATACCTCAGAACAACTGAATAAGAAACTAGAGAAAAGATTGGAGCAGCTGGAGATTAAAGTAACCGATGCCGAAGATCCCGCCAGTAGAAAAAATATGAAAATTAGAGGAATACCGGAAGATATAACATCAGATAAGCTTACTTCCTATCTATTGGATTTAATGATAAAAATGGGAATACAAGAGGCATCTAATGAATCTATAATTGAAAGAGCCCATAGGTTATACAAATCTAGTCACATCCCCAAAGAGGTTCCAAGAGACACTGTGGTTCGTTTCTCTACATATTATGTGAAACAAAAGGTTCTCAGAGGAGTCAAAACAGGCACACTAAATGAAGAAAGATATAAAGATTTGACATTTTACCCAGACTTATCCATGGAAACCAGGAGGAGGAGAAATTCATACAGATTTTTTACTGAGTCCCTGAGGAAACATAATATAAAATACAACTGGGGATTTCCTGTGAAACTTTTTGTGACATACAAAGACATTTCGTACATTATTAATACTATAAATGATGCTAAAGACTGGGTAAAAAATAACTTGCCTGCCAATGGCGAAGAGAACCTGGAATGAAGAATGTCGGGTCTAGAATCCATTGACCAACTATGGTTACATTGAAATTGAAGGGGGAGAGGGAGGGAGAAATTATTATGGATATATAGGTAAAATGTTGGAAGAAAATATATATATTTTTTTTTTAACACAGACACAAAATATTAATGATGAATACACATGAACCACGAACCGAATAATAAGTGCACGTAAGATTTTCTTAATTATGAGAAAAAAAATGGGTAATTAAGAATATGGAGCCTATCGAATTGATATAGACATAAGCTAAAAATGAACACTTCACGGAAAATTTTATAAATGAGCACATATTATACACTTAAGTAGGGGAGGGTTGGAAAGAAGTAAGAAAAGGAAGGGAGGGAAAGATTAGAATATGATAACTCTGTAAACTTCTGAAGTGGATATTTATTTAAATATTTGATAAGCTATAGATAAATGTAAATATTATATATAGATATATTGGTTTAACTAGAAGAAATAACATATGACTGAGGTACGAAATTGATGGACACTTAAAGGCGTTAAGACAAACAATACAGGGACAATATAGTATATCACGGTAGAGTATTAATAGATGAAGTACACATATCACTAAGAAGAATCATGACCCGTTAGTGTAATGGAATTGATCTACACTAAAGGCACTAAGACACATTAGACAGGGAATAGTACTAATGCACTTACGTAGAGAGGAAATATAGTTTTTGTTTGTTTGTTTGTTTCTTGTTGTGTGTTTTTGTTTTTTTGTTTTTGATTTTTCTCCCCGCCTCATACAAATGCTCCCTTTTCATGGAAAATGCTGAATACAATAGTCCTTATCTCCTGCCAAATCCTAGGGGGCTTGAAGATAGGATGAGTGGGATACTTACCCTAAAGGGTACAAGCCAACTGAAGGTGGAAAACCACAGAGATTTGTTCATTATATGTTGTTTTGTGCTTGCAAAATGTTGTTGTTATGTACACTGTCACACCAGGCAGGAGGGTCCAGTTCAAACAGATTCATATAGAACAGTAAGATGACCATGGGAACCCTTAAGTTCCTTTCGCTAAATATACAGGGCTTGAATATCCCTCAGAAAAGAATAGCCTTGACTGATTATCTATGTTCAGAAAAGGTGGACTTCTGTGGTCTACAAGAAACCCACTGTAAAGAGATCGATGCCGTACGCTTAAAGAGCAAATTTTTTCCAATAGTTGAACATGCCTCATTAATAAATAAGAAAAAAAGAGGAGTGGCTTGCTTAACCCCTTAAGGACAGAGCCTTTGAAACATTTTTGTCCTTTCTGGACAATGGCTATTTTAACATTTCTGTGCTGTTTGTGTTTAGCAGTAATTTTCTTCTTCGTCATTTGCTGTACCCACACATATTATATATTGTTTTTATCGGGACAAAAAGGGCTTTCTATGGATGCCATATTTTTGATCATATCTTATTATATTATTAAAAAAAAATAATAAAATATGGTAAAAAAAAAAAAAAATACACAAATTTCTTTTTTTTTATTTGAAACAACTTCTCCTCATCGACAATAGCGAACGAAAAAACATGCTAAATAGATTCTACTATTTCTCCTGAGTACAGGGATACCACCCATGCATAGGTTTGTTGGGTTGTTTGGGGGCTAAAATGCCAAATTTGTGAGGTGCAGTTTTTTGTTTTCCAACTTGAAATTTTTACATGCAGACAGCCTGCACCCATGTCCCATTTGGGACATATTTGAAACCAGCCAGTGTATTTTACCCCATCAACCCATATATTTTTTAAAAGTAGACACCCTAGGCTATCTCAAATGGTGGTATTTTAACACTTTCCATGCACTATTTCTACCTCCAGCCTTTGTCAAAGTTTGTGGTAGTAATTTTTTTGTGTTTTTTTTTTCACAAACCTTGTACTTCAGACATAAATTTACAGATTTTGGTATGTGTCACTGCCAAATAACACCCCAATAAGTGTTCAGCAACATCTATTGAGTACAGGGATACCCCCCATGCATAGGTTTGTTGGATTGTTTGGGGGGTAAAAGGCCAAATTAGGGAGGTGAAGTTTTTGGTTTTCCAATTTGAAATTTTGACATGCAGACAGCCTGCACCCATGTCCCATTTAGGACATATTTGAAACCAGCCAGTGTATTTTACCCCATCAACCCATATATTTTTTTAAAGTAGACACCCTAGGCTATCTCAAATGGTGGTATTTTTACACTTTCCATGCACTAATTCTACCACCAGCCTTTGTCAAAATTTGTGGTAGTAATTTTTTTGTGTTTTTTTTTCACAAACCTTGTACTTCAGACATGAATTTACAGATTTTGGTATGTGTCACTGCCAAATAACACCCCAATAAGTGTTCAGCAACATCTCTTGAGTACAGGGATACCACCCATGCATAGGTTTGTTGGGTTGTTTGGGGGGTAAAAGGCCAAATTTGGTAGGTGCCGTTTTTGGTTTTCCAAATTGAAATTTTGACATGCAGACAGCCTGCACCCATGTCCCATTTGGGACATATTTGAAAACAGCCAGCGTATTTTACCCCATCAACCCATATATTTTTTAAAAGTAGACACCCTACGCTATTTCAAATGGTGGTATTTTAACACTTTCCATGCACTAATTCTACCACCAGCCTTTGTCAAAGTTTGTGGTAGTAATTTTTGTGTGTTTTTTTTTCACAAATATTGTATTTTAGACATAAATTCACAGATTTTGGTATGTGTCACTACCAAACAATAACCCAATATGTGTTCAACAACATCTCCTGAGTACAGGGACACCACCCATGCATAGGTTTGTTGGGTTGTTTGGGGGCTAAAAGGGCCACATTGTGAAGGTGCGCATTTTCAACTTGGAATATTGACGTGTAGTCAGCCTGAGCCCATCTTTCATTTGGGACTTTTTTTTTAAAGTAGGACAGTGTATTTTACCCCAAAAACTATATATTTTGTAAAAGTAGACACCCTAGGCTATTTTAAATGGTGTTATTTTAACACTTTCCATGCACCAATTCTACCACCAGCCTTTGTCAAAGTTTGTGGTAGTCATTTTATTGTGTATTTTTTCCCACATACATTGCACTTTAGACACAAATTCACATATTTCGGTATGTGTCACTGACAAACAATACCACAATATATGTTCAGCAACATCTCCCGAGCACAGGGATACCACCCATGCATAGCTTTGTCAGCTTTGTTGGGTGTTGAAAGGCTACATTTGAGAGGTGCGCTTTTTGATTTTCAAACTTGGAATTTGAACATGTAGAGCAAGGAAGGGGTTAATAGCTCTTATAAGAACCTTTGTAGTACTGTACAAAAAATTAACCCCTAAAAATGCACAGACAAGAAAAAATGTTCTGCTGTGCAGTGATCAGTGGCAGGGAAGGGGTTAATACACTACACTATACAAAGGGTATGGCTTTTATAAAAGCCCTTGGGACTCACAATTTTTTAACATTTTATTTAATTTATTACAATTAAAAAATTATGTTATACAGATCTGTCTCTTTCCCTCACTAAAACTCAAGTGAGGAGAGGGAGGCAGATCCATATGGGTCAGAACAATATTTACGAACCAGACGAATGGTGATGCTCATCTGAGAAATCACCAAACCACCTTTGCCACTGATCGGCTGTTACTGATCGCTATACACGCGTTCAGACAGCTTCAAAAGGAATACACGTAATCCCCTAGTGGGTAAATCTAACCCCTAGCGAGTCTGACAAAAAAAATGCTGATAGCAAAAACAAATCCTTCTGCGACTAGATTGCTCCATATGCGCTGCTTAGGCAGTGACCATATGCACTGCTTAGGCAGTGACCATATGTGCTGCTTAGGAAGTAATATACGGCAAGGAAGGGGTTAATAGCTCTTAAAAGAGCCTTTGATATACTGTAATAAATCAAAGTAAAAAAAAAAAACCCCTAAAAAAATGCACAGACAGCAAAAAATGTGCTGCTGTGTAAGATCACTGCGTACACAGCGATCAATTGCAGGGAAGGGGTTAAATACTGGAAACGGCTTTTATAAAAGCCTTTGGGTCTCAATTCTATTAAATATATTATAATTAAAAACTTAAATTATACAGCTCTGTCTCCCTCCCTCACTAAAACTCAAGTGAGAGGGAGGCAGATCTACACGGGTCAGATCAAATATTTACAAATATTGATCTAACCAGACGAATGGTGATGCTCATCTAAGCAAACGCCAACCCGCCTTTGTCACTTATCAGCTGTTACTGATCGCTATACATGCGGTCAGACAGCTAAAAAAAATTGTTTTACGTTAAACGTAGTCCCCTAGCGGGTATAATTAACACGTGACGGGTGTAATAAAAAAGTTTTAAAAAAATAAAAAATGCTTCTGCAGCAAGATTGCTGCATTTGCATCAGATCGCTGCTTAGGCAGTGATCTACAGCAAGAAAGGGGTTAATCTCTCTTAAAAGAGCTTTTTTTTTATACTGTAATGAATTACAGTAAAAAAAAAAATGAACCCCTAAAAAATGCACAGACAGCAAAAAATGTGCTGCTGTGTATGATCACTGCGTTCACAGCGATCAATGGCAGGGAAGGGGTTAAATGGCTTTTATAAAAGCCCTTGGTGTTTAAAATTGTATTAAATATTTTTTTTATTATTTTATTTTATTTTTTACTTTATCTGATCTGTCTCTCTCCCTTACTAAAACTAGTAAGGTGAGGGAGGCAGATCAATACTTGTCAAAGGCAATATTTACTAATATTGCCTTTGACAGTATGGTAAGTGCTCATCAGAGCACTTACCATACATGCCTGCACACAGATCACATAGATCTGTTGTGCCGGCATCGACTGGCTCCCCCTAGAGCATCGGAAGTGAAATACTTTCACTTCCGATGCTCTTGCCATTAGAAGGGAATCGCTGCCTGTACAGGCAGCGTTCCCTTCTACTGAGCCGATGGGGTCGCTCAAGAGAGCGACCACCATCGGTTCTGGGGAGCTGGAAGGTGTTACTAAGTGCCTCGCTAGCGAGGCACTTTAGAAACACCGCAGATGCTTAGAAAATATGCTTTCTAAGCACATGTGTGCAGCGGGCGCAGCCATTTTTAAATGGCTGCTACGATCACTCCGTGGAGTGATCGTAGCGCGCTCCTGCACATTTGGGGGGTGTTGCACAATGCCTCTACCTAGAGGCATTGTAGCAACACCGTTAGAGTAAAGAAAGCGACCGCTGGTCGCTTTCTTTACTCAGTTTAGTGCATGACGTGCCATGCACCTCACCTGTCGGCAAGTCCTCGATTTGCCGTGACGTGCCTGGCACGTCATCTGTCGTTAAGGGGTTAATATCAAAAGATATTAAGTATGAAGAAATATATAAACAGGTAGACACAGAGGGAAGGTACTTATTCCTTATATGTAGACTCAATGACAAAACGTTTTCAATACTAAATATATATGCCCCCAACAAAAAACAAATACACTTCATAAATAAAACGCTAAGTAAAATACAAGATCTGATACAAGGATCTTTTGTAGGTATGGGGGATTTTAATTGTGTTGCAGATCCGCTCATGGACAAAAAACTACCCGATAGGAGACAAGCTGATTCTAATACAAAATCAACGTCAAGGGCCTTTCAAGAAACATTAGCCAAATTTAAATTGTTCGATGTCTGGCGTACTCTAAGACCATTTGACCGAGAATACACATTTTTTTCGCAGCACTTAAACTACTTACTCCCGCTTAGACATGATCTTGACTGGGGAGTCAGGGATGAAGGATTGTACAGATATTAAGATTGGCTCATTTGGATGGTCTGACCATGATTCCGTGATATTGGACATCAGATCAGATTATGCTCTGAGAGATAGATCGTGGAGGTTGAAAGATTATTTAATAATGAATGACCAGAATGTAGAAGTACTAGAAAGAGCAACAAAGGAATACTTTAAAGAAAATTGGAACAACGAAACCACTGCAACCAATGCATGGTGCGCATATAAGTGTGTTATGAGGGGATTAATGATAAAAATAGAAAGACAGATAAGGAAAGAAGGATGGAAATCCATATCCCAGCTTTACATTGACCTATGCAAAATGAACAAATTAAATAAAATAAATCCAGATCCCGACATAGCGGAAAAAATAATTAAAATAAAAAAAGAGATAAAAGAATATCTGATGGGCAGAGTGTTACAAAACTGGTATTTACCCTGGATTCTGTTGACTATGTTATGATACTCTGGCTTCGATACGGGAATATTGCATCTTTTTCCCGAATGGATTACTGTGACGAAGTGCCCTTCGCCACTTGGTCCTGGAGAGGCCTGTTTGCCAGCCTCCTTCCCTGTGACTATGGTCCTGGGGTGTATGGCCCTTTAAAAATGCTATTTGGGCCTATGGACTGTGTATGGCACTATAAGAACATATTTGGGGCATGGTGAAAATGCCCCAAAAAGCTAACTTTTGAACTAATGGGTGGAATTGTTTGATTTTTAGTTATGTTCATATTTAAAGTATGCTGATTCTGAAAATGTATGTTTTATGTGAATGTGATGCATATTTTGAAAGTTATTAATATTGTGTATACCTTTATATTTTAGCTAGGAGATAATTGAGCTGATACAAAGGTTAACTCAATTATCTCCCAAGCAGAGGAATGTACTGTAATTACTAGGATCCAAGTCTTTGTCCTATTCACTGTGCTTCCCTCAAGTTAAGATTGGATCCTATCCTTTAATCCCTGTCATTATTGTCACCTTTCCCATTGTCTTATGTAAGTCATTTAGTTTCCTGTGTGTATCTGAACTGGGCACCTTTGTATCCTGAAAGGTGTGAGGCAGGATTTCCATTTGTATGTCCTTAGGTTAAACTTTAATCCTGTTAAAGTTCCTTTGTCCAATTTGGTTTGTCAAGATGTTCAACTGTAAATATTCTGTGTTTCTACATCAATAAACAGTTCTGGTCAGTTCTTGTTTGACTTTCAAATCGCAGCCTTGACTCGTTTTGTGGGGAAAGAGTATCCTAGCTGTAAAATAGCTAGTGGGATTGATCTACACTTACAAGATCCGTCTGGATATCGAGACAAAGTGGCTGCTCTCTCTCTCTAAACTGGGATCCAGACTTTCTAGCGGTCCAGCTTCCAGCTAGCCTGGGAGTAACAGTAACACAGAGCAAATAAGATCTTACTCAAATGTAATCAAAAAGTATATTATATGGGAAATCGGGTAGATACAATGTTAACATACCAACTTAGAAATAAACAAGCAAAATCAAGAATTATTAAAATTAAAATAGATGATGGTGTTGCCCTCAGTCCCACAGAAATAGGAAAAGCCTTTAAAAATTACTATGCGACTTTGTATAATATCCCATTTCAAATGCAGGATAAAACCAGGATACAAAAATATCTAGATAAGACCAGCATGGAAGTCTTAAAAAAAGAAGACAGAGAAGCCCTGGAGACTCCTATATCGGAAACAGAAATAAAAAATTCCATCCTTAGACTAAAATTAAATAAAACCCCTGGACCCGATGGATTTTCAAATTTATTCTATAAGAAAATGGGTAACCTTATCCATCCCTATTTGGTTGATTTATTTAACAAGATTGGAGAGGAAGGAAGGATGCCCAATGAGATGTTGCAGGCCCTAATTGTTCCCATCCCAAAACCAGATAAAGATCCTAGTTATGTATCAAACTACACGCCCATGTCCCTGATTAACACGGACACAAAAATATACTCAGCAATTCTGGCAGATAGACTGAAACATCATATCTCACAAATTATCTATAAAGATCAGGCGGGATTTGTCCAGGGGAGACAGGGAAATAATAATACTAGGAAAGTAATAGAGTAATAGATTGGGCGGAATCCAGGGATATCCCAGGGCCGTCTTTAACGCGGGGCAAACGGGGCAGCTGCCCTGGGCCCATTTACTCCTGGGGGGCCCCAAGGCAGCTGTCCCGTGGGCCCCCAGCCCCTGCTTGCCGCGTTCACAGCGCATTGCGCTTGTGAACGCTTTTTTCCGGCAAGCCGCATCCGATGGATGCGACGGCCGAAAAAAAAAAAAAAAAAAACTGACGCCGGATGTGACGTCGCGTCACATCCGGTTTCTGTTTCCCTCCTCCGTGCAAGAGGGAAGACTGCACGGAGGAGACATCCGGTGGGGGACACGGAGCAGCTTCATGTAAGTACGGGGGGGGGATTGGGGGGGGGGCTGGCTGGCACAATATTCCTAGTATCTGACTGGCACTATATTACTGGGTATCTGATTGGCACTATATTACTGGGTATCTGATTGGCACTATATTACTGGGTATCTGATTGGCACTATATTACTTGGCATCTGATTGCCACTATATTATTGGGTATCTGATTGACACTATATTACTGGGTATCTGATTGGCACTATATTACTGGGTATCTGATTGGCACTATATTACTGGGTATCTGATTGGCACTATATTACTGGGCATCTGATTGGCACTATATTACTTGGCATCTGATTGGCACTATATTACTGGGCATATGATTGGCACTATATTACTGGGTATCTGATTGGCACTATATTACTGGGTATCTGACTGGCACTATATTACTTGGCATCTGATTGGCACTATATTACTGGGCATCTGATTGGCACTATATTACTTGGCATCTGATTGGCACTATATTACTGGGTATCTGATTGGCACTATATTACTGGGTATCTGATTGGCACTATATTACTTGGCATCTGACTGGCACTATATTACTGGGCATCTGATTGGCACTATATTACTGGGTATCTGACTGGCACTATATTACTTGGCATCTGATTGGCACTATATTACTGGGCATCTGATTGGCACTATATTACTGGGTATCTGATTGGCACTATATTACTTGGCATCTGACTGGCACTATATTACTGGGCATCTGATTGGCACTATATTACTGGGTATCTGATTGGCACTAAATTACTTGGCATCTGATTGGCACTATATTACTGGGCATCTGATTGGCACTATATTACTGGGTATCTGATTGGCACTATATTACTGGGCATCTGATTGGCACTATATTACTGGGCATCTGACTGGCACAATATTACTGGACTCTGGCTGGCACAATATTACTGGGTCTCTGACTGGCACAATACTGGGCTCTGGCTGGCACAATATTACAGGCATCTGACTGGCATAATATTACAGGCATCTGACTGGCACAATATTACAGGCATCTGACTGGCACAATATTCCTGGCCTCTGACTGCACACTATTACAGGCATCTGACTGGCATAATATTACAGGCATCTGACTGGCATTATATTACAGGCATCTGGCTGGCACTATATTACTGGGCATCTGGCTGGCACAATATTACTGGGCATCTGGCTGGTACAATATTACTGGGCATCTGGCTGGCACAATATTACTGGCCTCTGACTGCACACTATTACAGGCATCTGACTGGCATAATATTACAGGCATCTGACTGGCACAATATTCCTGGTATCTGACTGGCACAATATTCCTGGTATCTGACTGGCACAATATTATTGGTATCTGACTGGCACAATATTATTGGTATCTGACTGGCACAATATTACTGGTATCTGACTGGCACATTATTACTGGGCTCTGACTGGCACAATATTGCAGGCATCTGACTGGCACAATATTGCAGGCATCTGACTGGCACAATATTACTAGGCTCTGACTGGCACAATATTACTGGGCTCTGACTGGCACAATATTACTGGCATCCGAAAGTTACAATATTACTGGCATCTGAATGGCACAACAATTATGGCATATGTGTGTGTGTGTGTGGGGGGGGGGGTAACATTGCGATGGATGGCGGGATTGCATGCAGGGGAGGGGGCAGTGTCCAGGGGGCCCAAGCAAATGCTTGCCCAGGGTCCAATCACTATTAAAGACGGCCCTGGGATATCCCAATGTTGGCCCTGTCATTGGACGCAGAGAAAGCCTTTGACAGGGTCAACTGGGTGTTCCTGGAAGAGGTCCTTAAAAAAAATAATTTTGGGGAAAAGATGATGGGTGCAATTATGGCCCTGTATTGTAACCCATCGGCAGTAATAAGGGGACAGGGTTTTACATCAGAAAAAATAGAAATCCGTAATTGGACTCGACTGGGCTGTCCTCTGGCACCCCCATTGTACATAATATCACTTGAGCCACTGTTGAGCAGTATAAGACAAAACTCAGGGATTAGGGGAGTAGAAATTGGTCAAAGACAATACAAATGTCTTGTTGACTCTTTTATCTCCCCGGACTTCTTTGGTTGAGGTTATTAAAGAACTGGAAGCATATGGAAATATGTCTAACTATAAAGTTAATATGACAAAATCTGAAGCCTTGACATATGCGATGAAGGTAGAAGATAGAGATTATTTGAAAAAAAACGTACTCCTTCCAGTGGCCCAAGATAGGTATACAATATCTAGGCTTTATGATTTCGGATAACTCTGATGACATGGTAAATTATAACTATTCAAAATTATTAAGGGAATGACAGATCAACTAAAGGGTTGGGATAATTTATATATTTCATGGATGGACCGCATAAATATAGTTAGAGCGTACATTCTTCCTAAGTGGCTATACTATCTAAGGCTTATTCCAAGAAAAATCCTGTGACTGTTATAAAACAATTCCACCTTATAACTGGTAAATTTATTTGGCGACAGAAAAACACCAGGATAGCAAGAGAGATATTACAGGGAAGCTCCAAACAAGGGGGCCTGGGTTACCCGAATTTACACAGACTGCAAGAAGCTAGCCTTCTTAACCACTTCTCTCAACATCAGATCCAGTCAGCCAAAAAAGAAGACTGGTATCTAATACAGCAGGATTTGGATGAAATCCAAAATTTGGAGACGCTCATGTGGCAAAACCGGGAAGATGGAAGTAAAATTGTAAATAACAGCGGCTCCAGAACACTGAAGCAGACTCTGGTAGCCTGGTATCTTTTTAAAAAAAAACAAATAACGTAGGGAAAATACATCAGTCTGCACCCTTAGAAATCCTAGAGGCTAACATTCAAGAATTTAGACTTCCAGATTTCTGTCGAGGGAGAGGCTTGAGAATAAAGGATCTATATAGAGGTAAAAATTTTAAAACATATGAATCCTTATCCCAAGATTTTGGGGCCACTGAAAGAGATAATTTCTCTATACTTAGAATAAAATCATTTGTGGAAAGACACAAGTTTAACAAAAAAAATAAAGAAATAAACAAGGTAATTGATGGCCTATTAAATAATAACCACTTAAAAAGAGCAATAAAACTTTGGTATGATATACTAGAGATGATTTCAGCAAAACCTAAATCGAAGGCAATGGTTTCCTGGGGGACAGAATTATTAAATCCTATAGATAAAGAGGCATGGATAGAGAGTTGGAACGCCATAAAAAAGATTAATCATTGCCTCACGATGCATGAACTTAACTTCAAGGTCATGCATAGATGGCACCTCTCCCCCATGAGACTACATAAATTTAAAGCAGTAAACCAACACAATTGCTGGAGATGTAATGAAACCTATAGTGACCTTCTTCATATGTGGTGGTGAAAAAATAGAACCCTTGTGGATAAAAGCATTTGGTTTAATATCGGATCTCACCACCACTATAATCCCCCCACACCCAGAGACAGCGCTCTTTAATTTCGAACTCCATGACCTCCCCTTTAGGTATAGAAATATTTGCAATACAAATCCTAATGGCTGTCAAAATCACAATTGCAAGACATTGGAAAAGCCAAGAAACGGTCAAATGGTCAAAAGTTATAAACCAAATAGACCTCCAATGCCAGATGGAAAAAGGGTATTATACGGCCAGATATAAACAAAATATGTTTTATAACATCTGGGATCCCTGGTTAATAAAAAAGAGCAATACTCATTAAGATCATGGAAAGAACTAAAGAGATGGTAGAAGACTTCAAAGAAAGAAACCTAAAGGATATCGAAATATTTGATAAAAAGTAAAAAGCGTGGAAACTAGATGTAGGGAAAACTGAAATGTAGGACTGAGATTTGAATAACTGATCGGCGTTGTCATATATATGTCCGCTTATCTATCTTTGAATTTATAAGTAGGGGCGGGACCCCTCGAGCCTGGCGTGTGTTTTTATATATGTTTGTAAGGTTGTAGTTATTAAGTGTATCATGGAAAGAAAATTGTATATGTTCAAACAGCTGTATTTCCACAAGCCATGATTGTATGTCCTTTTCTAATTTTGAATAAAAAAAAAAAAAGAAGAAGATGATGAAAAACGTAAATAAATAACTGAAAACAAAAGTATAATACCATAAATAAGTAAAACTAAAGTACAAGTCTTTCAGATCCCCTCCTCCATCTCCCCATTTCTCCATTGTGTTTTCCGTTCCCTCTCCTAACCATAATTTCGGTTTTTTCTTTGCCTTAACTACATCTCTTAAATTATTTATTCTGGATGTTTATCTAGCCATGCCCTTGCATTATCGATATTTTCAAAAACCTCTGGCTGATTATTGTACCACAAGATTACTTGAACTGGGAAGCCCCAGCTGTATTTGATATTTCTATCTCTAAGTTTGCCTGTAAGGAAGGCAAATTCTTTCCTTTTCTTTCTTGTGGCAATTGAAAAATCCTGAAAGAATAGCAGGTTGGTAAATTTCTCGTCCTTTATGCCTTGCATAAAAAGTAGAGAATCTAATAATTACGTCCCTTGGTATTTCATCTGATAGTCCTTTTGGCTTCGCAATTCTATGAGCTCTTTCAGTCATGCCCTCCTTTTGAGCTTCTTTTATTCCCATTTCTAAGAACAAGTCTAGGAGGAATTTATAGCTGAATTAAATGAAAATAGGAATAGGGGTACAACTCTGCTGGAGGATAATGTACTAACAATAGAAAAGATATCTAAGCAGGTTAATGAAAATCTAATTATGAGAGCTAATAACGCAATACTAAGAATGAAACAAAAGTGGTTTTAGATAGGCAATAGGGCCGGAAGATTCCTTACAAACCAACTTAAAAAGAAAAATTTGAAATCTCGAATCTTTACAATTTTAGACGGTAAGAAAGAATGCAGGTCTCCGGTAGGAGATGGGAGCTTCCTTTAGGAAATTCTATATTACAATTTCCCAATCAAGAAAACAACAAAGAATTAATTAGGGAATATTTACAAAAATCGAAATTGCAAGGTCTGCCAGATGAGCAAATCAAAAGCCTGGAAACATCATTTACAGAATTTTAAGTTAACAACATAATAAAGCACCTGAAAATTAATAGATCCCCGGGACCTGATGGATTTTCTAATATTTTCTATAGGAAGCTCTCAGCAACTCTGACACCTCATTTAACTGTGGTATTTAATGTGATTCATACCATAGGCTCTTTCCCAGATTAAATGCTCCAGGCATTAGTTATGCCCATACCAAAACCTGCTAAAAATATGGCAGAAATGAGTAACTACCGACCAATTTCCTTGTTCAATGGGGATACCACAATATACTTGGCTATTATAGCCGAAATAATTCAGGGCATGATTCCCTTTCTGATAGATAGTGATCAAGTGGGGTTTGTGAAGGGCCGCCATTGCTAGTGGGAACACAAGAAAAATTATTGAGCAGCACTTTTGTATATAATGACTTTGGAGCCTCTAGCAACAAATATAAGAGGTAATAAGAATATCAGAGGTGTATATATATAACTGGCAAAGAGTTCAAGCTAAACTTATGTGGAAGACGTGTTAGTTTCCATTAAGAAACCAGAGGTGTCCCTGAGGGAGTTATTCACCGAAATTGAACTCTGTGGGAAACTGTCTGGATATAGATTGACCATAAGCAAATCAGAGGCAATCTCCATAGCATTAAATGATCATGATTAGTCCTCTCTTCACGAAACGTTTGGGTTCCGCTGGGCAGAGGGGGGCATGAAATACCTGGGTTTGTACATACCAAATGATATTAACAAACTATGGGAACTAAATGACTCCCCATTGATCTGGGAATTAAATAATAATTTGGCTGAATGAAAAAATATCACAGTTTCATGTTTGGGCAGAATTACTATAGTGAAAGCCTACATTTTCCCAAAATGGCTTTGTTTGTTTATCACAATAAGATAACAGAGCAGTTCCAGAAATTGATAGAAAAATTCATCTGAATGGGGAAAAATCCTCGTATAGCTAGGACAGTCCTATACGAAGCTAAGAAACTAGGGGGCTTGGGAGTCTAAAATCTAGATTTATATGCATCACCAGCTATGTTGACACAAATGCATAAATTATACTCTGAAGAAAATAAACATCAAGATTGGTACAACATAGAACAGGAGTTAGTGGATAAAAAAGTAAACCTTGATCATTTAAATTGGAGTCACTATAAAGTATTTAAGAAAGGTGTGTAGGACCTTAGATCTACGGTTATAAAAGATTTTATAGAGGCATGGTTACATTTTAAGAAAAAGATTAAGCTTAACAATAACATTCTTAAGGCTCTTCCATTGAGTTGGATAATGTCCAACATAAAATAATTGAAGTTGACCAAAATAAAAAAATTAAGATCATTAAACCTCAACAAACTTTAACCTTTGGAAGCTATCCATCTAGAATTCGGCTTTAATAACTCTGTCCTTTTGTATGTAGTCAGAATTCAAGATTATATTAGAAACCACCTATTTAAATCTACAGTTCCTGAAATAGTAAAACTTATGGAAAAGATATTTGGTAAAAAACAAGACGTAACACCAATTAAAGAATGGTATAACATCCTTGTAATGACCAATAAAAAAGAAACCCCCCAAGCCATAAGATCATGGGTGAGAGAGTTAAAGATCAATGTAGAAGAAAAAGAATGGCAAGTGAGTCTAATACAAATGGGTAGATTTAAGCACTGTCTAAACATGCAGGAGACTCACATTAAATTATGGTTTAGATGGTATTTAGTTCCCAGTAGAATGGCAAAAATTCTAGGGGGAAATCCAATCTGTTGGAGATGTGGAAAAACTGATGGCTCATATATGCATGTTTGGTGGTCATGTAAAAAAAAATGGAATACATGGCTGCACTTATTTGGGGTCATATCAGATGTAATTAACACCTTAGTAAGACCACAGCCTTAAACAGCATTACTACACTTACATATGGGGGAAATTCCACCCAAATTTAAAAATATAGTTATTCAACCCTTTATGGCCAAGAAAAAAGTAATCGCTAGGAACTGGAAACAAGAGAAAGAAATAAGTTAGAAAGAGGTTCAACATCAAATGAGCTTTCAATACAGGATGGAAAAAGTGTATTACATGGCAAATCACAAATTGGAGTCCTTTAACACAATATGGGAAGGTTGGCTAAGTAAAGTCCCTGACACAGGGAGGGTTAATTAATAATAGTATTTGAAATGTAAATATTATTTGGTAAATAGAACAATATAAGTTTATGTTGAAAAGAATAAGCAGGTCCCAACACAGTATTTATATACCGTATTTATCGGTGTATAACACGCGCCGGCGTATAACACTCACCTCATTTTAAGAAGGAAATTTCAGGAAAAAAAATTTCAAATAAAGAACTTTGAAGCCCAATATGCCATTTTAATATACCAGGATATTGCCCCCTATATGCCTTTTTAATATGCCAGGATATTGCCCCCAATATGCCATTTAATATGCCAGGATTTTGCCCCCAATATGCCATTTAATATGCCAGGATATTGCCCCCAATATGCCATTTTAATATGCCAGGATATTGCCCCCAATATGCCATTTTAATATGCCAGGATATTGCCCACAATATGCCCTTTTAATATGCCAGGATATTGCCCCCAATATGCCCTTTTAATATGCCAGGATTTTGCCCCCAATATGCCATTTTAATATGCCAGGATATTGCCCCCAATATGCCATTTTAATATGCCAGGATATTGCCCTCAATAGGCCATTTTAATTTGCCTGGATATTGCCCCCAATATGCCATTTAATATGCCATGATATTGCCCCCAATATGCCAGGATATTGCCCCTTAGCATGCTCGTTATGCCACCCTCCTCCCCCCTTCCCCAGACCCCAGTACTTACCTCGTTCCTGCTCTGTCCCCCGGTGCGTTGTGAGCTTCCCTCCAGCCACGCGGAACAATAAAGTTTGTTTAAAAAAAACACACTTTGTTGACCGCGCGGCTGGAGGGGAGCTCACAACGCTTCCCTTACAGCCACGCAGCTTCAGAGCACCGGGGGACAGAGCAGGAACGAGGTAAGTTTTAGATTTTTTTTTTTTTTTACATTATATCGGCGTATAACACACAGACATCGTTTTCCTCTATTTTCAGGGAGAAAAAGTGCGTGATATACGCCGATAAATACGGTAGTTGTGTTTATTGCCTGGAGCCATTTTGTGAAATGTTCCCACAACGCAACAGCCTCAAAAATCTTAGACCAGGGCTCACTTTACAGCTGGTGGCAAAACCTACACATGATGTCATAAGATACACCCCCAGCAGCCTTACTGCCTCCTGCATAACATTCTGAAAAAATTAACAGGACTCACAGAGCTATTCCACAATTTATTTTACAAAGTACATTTAAAAAAGATATAGAAAAAAGGTGCTTAAAAGATGTAATTATAAAAAAACAAATACAATAAAATAGAGGTGATAATAAATATTGAAATGCTGCAGACACTAGTGTTATCACCCAAAAACACATATAAACAAACAAAAGTGTTGCACAATAAAAAAAGAAATGGATACTTATCCCAATGAGACGGAACAAGGGTAAATCTCAGGCACATGAAAAAGACAAATACAAACAAGCAATGTGTATATCTGTGTAAAAGAATGGTAAGTATTTATCCAGACCCCTCTGGGAATGAATTTAATTTGAGTTATGGGACTATAATCCTAATCATTCGTCAAGCTGCAGCTTCAGATTATGGGCACTGAATGCAACCATCTTTGCAACACTCACTGGCAGGCACAATCATCCAACACTCCCTCACTGGCAGGCACAATCAGCCAACACTCACTTGCATTGTTGATTTCGTATATGTGTTTTTTTTTATGTCAGTTTATTTAATAAAATTGAAAATTGTTTCATACTTACCGTAATTTTCTTTTCCTGGTTATTATCCATGGCAGCAGTTACGTATGGGTTAGCTCCACCCTCAAGGTAGGTAGGACAGAAATAAAGTTAAAAGAGAGCCCCCGCCCCCTGTCTCCCCAGTCTAGTAACCAGCTCCTCATAACCAAGAAAAAACAGAGGGAGGGAACCGACTGCTGCCATGGATAATAACCAGGAAAAGAAAATTACGGTAAGTATGAAACAATTTTCAATTTTCCTGGCTAACCATGGCAGCAGTTACGTATGGGACATACCCAAGCCAAAAATTAATAGGGATGAGAGGACATACAACAAATAAACGCAGACACAGAAGAAATACTGCAAAAATGAAAAAGGTTTAATGAGAGGAGACAGAGGCCAAAACAGCGTGAGAGAAGGAGGATTCCTCAGTCCGGTGGACATCCAGACGGTAGTGTCGGAAAAAGGTGGCACCCGATGACCAGTTCCCAGCTTCTCAAACAGTCGCCACTGAAGAACCAGCCTCAGCCGCCCATGAAGAGGAAACAGCCCGAGTGGAATGAGCCTTGAGCCCTGGAGGAACCGGAATACCAGTGGAGACGTAGCACCTGGATATCGCAGCCACAATCCAGCGGCGTAGAGTGGAGACAGAGGCCGCCTCACCTCGTCGAGAGCCCAGAGGAAGGACGAAGAGCCTGGTAGACTTCCTCAGGGAGGAAGAGGCGGTAATATAGAGGCGTAGGCAGCGAACCACATCCAAGGTATGCCAGCGGGAGTCCTCAGGAGTCGTGGGGTTCGGAAAAAACACCTGGAGGACAGTCTCTTGATTCAGGTGAAAGGCCGACACCAACTTAGGCAGGAATTCGGGGACAGGGTGAAGAAGGACACGATCCGAAGAGAAGAGCGTGTATGGAGGTTCTGTAGAAAAAGCCTGAAGTTCCGAGCAACGCTTAGCAGAAGTAACGGCCAATAGTAAAAGAGTCTTCAGGGTCACCAGCCACAGGGAGGCATCCTGCATGGGCTCAAAGGGAGGTTCAGACAAAGCACGAAGCACCAGGGGAAGGCTCCAAGGGATCGTGAAGGAACGGATCGGGGGACGGAGTTTGAGAACCGCCTTGAAGAAACGAATCACCAGGGGTTCCAACGCCCAACGAACTGACGTGAGAGCAGACAGGGCCGAGACGTGAACCCGGAGGGAGTTCAGACCCAAACCTCGGTCCAGGCCAGCTTGAAGAAAAGCCAGGACATCCGGTAGGGAAGGTGATAGTGGATCCAGAATTTTACCCTCAGACCAAACCAGGAAGGCAGACCAAATGCGATGATACGTGGCCGAGGTGTTAGGCTTCCGAGCCTTCAGCAGGGTAGAGACAACGCCGTCCGACAGACCATGGGACCGCAGTGACTGCCGCTCAATCGCCAGGCCGCTAGCTGAAGAGAGCGGGGGCAAGGATGTAACACCGGACCCTGAGACAGGAGGTCTAGGCGAGGCGGGAGAAGCCAAGGGTCCCGGACGGACAGCCTGTTCGCCAGCGGAAACCAAGGCCTCCTGGGCCACCATGGAAGGATGGCCATCACTTCTGCTTTCTCCAGACGCAATTTTCCCAGGAGTCTCGGAATGAGAGGGAGAGGAGGAAAGACATATAGGAACTCCTTGGGCCATGGGAGAGAGAGAGCGTCCACGCAATCTGCCATGGGGTGAGGAGTCCTCGAGAAAAAGCGAGGAAGCTGAGTGTTCGCGGGAGAGGCCATCAGGTCTAAGGTCGGACGACCCCACAGTAGACAAAGATGATTGAATACCTGAGACGAAAGTCTCCAGTCTGTTGTATTGAGAGTGGTGCGGCTCAGGAAGTCTGCCATCGTGTTTTCCGGACCCGGAAGGTAAACCGCAGCCAGGTGTTCGACTGATTCCGGAGCCCAGACAGCAATCGGCTCGAACTCCCGGCTGAGAGACAGGCTCCTGGTACCACCTTGATGGTTGATGTAGGCAACCGCACACCTGTTGTCTGTCTGGATCCTCACCCAATGACCCCGAAGGCTCGATGAAAAGCCAGCAAGGCCCTGTAAATTGCCCTCAGTTCCAGGACATTTGCGTGAAGACCACTCTCCGCAGGGGACCATTCTCCTTGGGCGTAGTGACCGTCCAGATGGGCTCCCCAACCATGAGCGCTCGCATCCGTCGTGACAACTTTGTAAGTGATGTCCGTCAGAGGAAAACCTCTCCTGAGGTGACGGACCTCCAACCACCAGGCCAGATGATGAGAAGTCACCTCTGGTAAGTACAATTTCTTGTCCAAGAAGGACCTGGGAACCGGGAGATGAGGTAGCAGTAGGGACTGAAGAAACCGGGTGTGCCATCGAGCCCAACGAACTAGGCCGATAGTGGAGACCAGGACCCCTAGAAGGGACATAAGTTTCCTGATGGGCAGCCAACCGGGAAGGACGACATTCTGGATGGCCAAAATCAGACGAGACTGACGGTCCGATGACAGGGAAACAGTAGCCGTGAGAGTGTTGAAGCAAGCCCCCAAAAAGACCAGGGTTTGGGACGGAAGGAGTTGGCTCTTTGTGAAGTTGATTATCCAACCAGCTCCTTGCAGAAAACTCAACGCCTCGTCCCGCTGAGAGGTGACAAGGTCTCGAGAAGGAGCCACGATGAGAATGTCGTCCAGATAGTGAAAAATTGTCAGGCCCTTCTTGCGAAGTTCTGCAACACACACCACCAGAACCTTGGAAAAGGTACGAGGAGCCGTACTGAGGCCGAATGGAAGGGCCCGAAACTGGAAGTGATCCTCCCCAATGGCGAAGCGTAGAAATCTCTGGTGCCGAATCCTGATGGGAACGTGAAAGTAGGCATCTTGGAGATCGATGGAGACCATCCAATCGCCAGGGGAGATGAAAGGAACAATCGACCGGAGGGACTCCATCCTGAATTTTCTGACCTTCATGGCATGATTCAAAACAGACAGGTCGAGGACCGGTCTTAGGTCTCCTAACGCTTTGGCTACAAAAAACAGGGGGGAGTAGTTTCCTTGGAAGCGCTCGAGCCCAGGAACAGGAACAATAACCTCGTTTTGGAGAAGGGACCGTAGAAAATTCTTTAGGATATCCTTCCGTTGGGGGTCCACAGGAACCTTGGTACGGATAAAAATAGGAGGTGGAGGGGACCGAAACGCCAGGCTGTAACCGTCGTGGATAATGGTCCGGAACCAGGAATCCGTGGAAAAACTTGCCCAGACCACTGAAAAAGCCAGAAGTCGACTGGGAACCCTTTGCAGATCCTCGGAAACCGCCTCTCCATGCCGAAGTACGAGCCACCTCTCTGCCGGGACGGTATTGTCTGGAATCCCGGAAGGAAGAACGAAAGGTCCGACGGTCATTCCAAACGGTCTTGGGAAGGCGCCTGCGTTCCTGTGGCAGAAAAACGTTCTCACCTTCAGCGGCCTTACGGATGGCATCCTCCAAAACCCTTCCAAATAACAACTTTCCATCAAATGGAATGGACACCAGCGAGTTCTTAGAGGCATTGTCGGCATACCAGTGTTTCAACCACAGGGCACGTCTGGCTGACACCGACAAGCCCATGCATCTGGCCGCCAGCTTCAAAACATCCGAAGATGATTCAATAAAAAATTCCGCCGCCAGTTTGATGTTGGATAAGGAATCCAGAAGCTGTTCTCTGGGGACCCCGCCTTCAATATCCTCCTTGAGGTCGAGGATCCAACACTTCAGGGCACGGGAGACAGATGTCATGGCAACCGTAGGTTGGCAGATAGCACCTGCCGCAACATAAGCTCTTGACAAAGAGGCCTCGATCCGTCGTTCCATGGGGTCGTTCAGAAGTGCAGGACCATCTAGAGGGAGGGATGAACGCCGGACAACCCGAATGACCGGAGCATCTACCACAGGAGGAGAGGACCAAGAGGAGGCATCCTCAGCAGCCACGGGATATAATCTAGAGATCCTCCTTGCGGAAGAAACTTTACGATCAGGGTTTTTCCATTCAGTAGAAATCAACTCCTCAATGGAGTCATGAACTGGGAAGGATGGCCTTTTCCTATGCAGACTGGTGAAGTATTTGTCGGCTGCACCCACCGTGGGAAGAGGCTCGGTGATACCCAATGTAGCTTTAACTGCTCCAATGAGGTGGTCAATAAGGGTAGGGTCCAAGAGAACGCCCGAATCACCATCTTCTTTGGCTGAAGAGCAATTCCCCAAATCCAAGGGATCCTCAGAGCCGGGCCGATCTGTAAACAAACACTCCTCAGTCGGGGGTGAGTTGTGGATCGGGATAAGATTCCCAAATGTTCTTTCAGACTCCTCTCAACAGCCTGATTAACTAGGTGCATTAAATCCGGAGAGGGCTGAGGGGGGCCAGCAGCCTGAGTCAAGCAGTCCCCGCTAGAGGGGTTTGCCCTCTAGAGGGGTGGCATCACAAGCCAAACATCGAGGACGCTTTTCCGTTCTCTTCCTGGGATGATCAGATTCCGGTCTAGGGCTGGAAAAAAGACACCAGGGTAAATAGGCAAATTACACTCTTAAAATAAAAAATAAAAATAAAAATAAAAAACTCACCTAGAATGACGAGAATAAGACCTCTTGGATGAGGTGGATATGATAGTAGGAATAAAAATAAAGGGCAGGCTGAGAAAGAAAAGATTGCATGAAACAAATGCACAAAAATGCAAAACACAAAAAACAGACAAAGAATTACCTGAGGCTGGAAGAAGGAAAGGCACAGGGAACAAAGGTCAAGGTGAGTCCTGGAGAAAAGAAATAACAGGGCCCACCTAACTCATGCACCAGCAGCCCTTAAATAGAGAAAACATAAGTGGTGGAACGCAAATGCGTTCCACCTGAAGAAAAAAAGTGGAAATCGAGGCGTGGAACGCATATGCGTTCCAACGTCGAAAAAACGGCACTGAAAGAGAGGGGTGAGCATATGCGTTCCAACGCCGAAAAACGGCAGCGAAAACGAGGCCTGGAACGCAAATGCGTTCCAGCGCCTCTTCACCGCCTTCCCAGCCGACAGGGACAAAAAATAAGGGCTGGAAGGCGGAAGTACTCCAGCCCTCCATAGAAAAAAGGCGTGGAACGCATATGCGTTCCACAGTCTCGAAAAATAAACGGAGAAGGGGGGAAACAGAAGTGTGGGATGCCAAAGCGTCCCCACACTCAAATAAAAACAAATAGAGGAATAACAAAGGGGGGGGGGAGGCTCGGGGGGGGGGGAGGCTCCCATCCCAATGCCCCATACATACCAAAGAATGAGACCAAAGTACAGCAGGAATTGAGACCTCTGCCAATCACCAATACATCTCCAGTACCACTTGCAGTAAGCTTACGGAGGAACATGGCCAAAACTTCATATCCAGAATCATCTCCAGTACCAACTAGTAGTAAGTGTACGGAGGAATAAATATCACAGGGAACCGTGAAATGACAAGGAACCGGGCTTCGGAAAGAAAGAGGCTGAACTTTCCGGAAGGTGAGTAAAAAACAAATAAAGAAAAATCCATAAAACAATAAATATTTAGGCCCGAAACGGGCCCCGTCCTAATACCAATGAGGACAGAAAAAAGACTGGGGAGAAAGTGGGCGGGGGCTCTCTTTTAACTTTATTTCTGTCCTACCTACCTTGAGGGTGGAGCTAACCCATACGTAACTGCTGCCATGGTTAGCCAGGAAAATATGTTATTAAACAAGTGTAACTGGGTTCTGCCATTTTGTGTAATATAAGTGTTAAGTGTTTTCACATACGCCGACACACTCGGCCCGCGCCCACACCCAGCCCGCGGACACACACACACACACACACGGCCCGCGGACACACACACACCCGGCCCGCAGACACACACACACACACACAGCCCCAGACACACACACACACCCGGCCCGAAGACACACACACACACACCCGGCCCGCAGACACACACACACACACACACTGGCCCGCAGACACACACACACCCGGCCCAAAGACACACACACACCCGGCCCGCAGACACACACACACCCGGCCCGCAGACACACACACACCCGGCCCGCAGACACACACACACCCGGCCCGCAGACACACACACACCCGGCCATCAGACACACACACACCCGGCCCGCAGACACACACACACCCGGCCCGCAGACACACACACACACACCCGGCCCGCAGATACACGCGCGCCTGCACCCAGCCTGCACGCGCACGCACCCAGCCTGCACGCGCGCGCACCCAGCCTGCATGCGCGCACACACACACTGACACACTCAGTCCGCAAACACACACACTCAGCCCCCCCTCCCTCCATAAGAGCGCTCTTATGGAGGGGGGCTGTGGGATGGGGTTGGCCGTGGCGTCCGGTCACTCTGTGCAGCAGGGGTGGGTACCTCTTCCCTGTATTACTAGACATGTGCATTCGTTTTCGGACTAATGCATTTTCGGACGAAAATAGCATTTTCGTCCATTCGTCCGAAAAACGAATAACGAAAATTTTAACTAACAAAATCCGAATGAACGAATGGTTAATAAACGAAAATCATTCGTTCATTCATCCATTCGTCCATTCGTGCTATTGGCATTCTAAACCGAAATAGAGTCGGTTTATACAATACCAATAGCATTGTACTACATTCCATAAACCGACATGAATGACTTTCGGTTTATGGAATGCATGTAATGCTATTGGCTTCCTATAAACCGAAATTGAGTTCCCATTCATACGAATAGGTCAATTGACCTATTCGTATGAATGGGGACTCTTTCGGTTTATAGAAAGCCAATAGCATTGCATGTATTCTATAAGCCGAAAGTCTTTAAAACAAACGACGTTTGGTTTATAGAATACATGTAATGCTATTGCTGTTCTATAAGCCGAAAGACTTTCGGCTTATAGAACAGCAATAGCATTACATGTATTCTATAAACCAAACGTCGTTCGTTTTAAAGACTTTCGGCTTATAGAATACTATTGGCATTCTATAAACCTAACTAGAGTCCCTCCTCATTCATAAGAATTTCTTATGAATGGGGACTCGACTCTAGTTCGGTTTATAGAAAGCCAATAGTATTCTATAAGCCGAAAGTCTTTAAAACGAACGACGTTCGGTTTATAGAATACATGTAATGCAATTGCTATTCTATAAACCGAACGACTTTCGGTTTATAGAATAGCCATAGGATTACGTGTATTACATAAGCCGAAAGTCTATAAACCGAAAGTCGTTCGGTTTATAGGCTGTCGGCATTTAACTATACAGAGACAGAGTCTCCATTCATAAAATTATGAATGGAGACTTTGTCTCCGTGTAGTAAAATTCCGAAAGCCTATAAACCGAACGATCGGTTTATAGACTTTCGGCTTATGTAATACATGTAATCCTATGGCTATTCTATAAACCGAAAGTTCGGTTTATAGAATAGCAATAGGAATACATGTATTCCATAAGCCGACAGCCTATAAACCGAACGTTCGGTTTATAGGCTGTGGGCATTTTACTACACGAAGACAAAGTCTCCATTCATAATTTTATGAATGGAGACTCTGTCTCTGTATAGTTAAATGCCGGCTTTTAACTATACGGAGACAAAGTCTCCATTTATAATTTTATGAATGGAGACTCTGTCTCCGTATAGTTAAATGCCCACAGCCTATAAACCGAATGTTCGGTTTATAGGCTGTTGGCTTTTAACTATACGGAGACAAAAGTCTCCATTTATAATTTTATGAATGGAGACTCTGTCTCCGTATAGTTAAATGCTATTGTATTCTATAAACCGACTCTATTTCGGCTTATAGAATGCAATAGTACTACGAATGGACGAATGAACGAATGATTTTCGTTTATTAACCATTCGTTCATTCGGCTTTCGTTAGCTTAGCATTTTCGTTCTTCGTTTTTAGGGCGAATGGACGAAAATGCTATTTTCGGACGAAAATGCATTCGTCCGAAAACGAATGCACATGTCTAGTATATATTCACATGTAAATTGCTTTTTTAATAAAAAATTATGATATAAAAAAAATCTTGTTTTTATTTCCTTTTATGTGACAATGCTGCCTCTCTCTTTCCCTTGCCCCCAGATTTGTCGCTCTCCCCCCCCTTAGTGTTGTCTCTCTCTCACTCTCCCTTTGGCTCCCCCCTCGCTCCCCTTGTGTCTGTCTCTTCCCCCCTTCCCTCCCCTTGTTTCTCTCTGCCCCCCCCCCCTTGTTATTCTGTCCCCCCCCTCACCTGTTTCTTGCTCCCTGGTGGCTAGTGGGGGCAGCCGGGGGATGTATGCACTATACATAATAGACAGAAGTGTTGGGCAGCATGGAGGTTGTCTGCACGATTGGTGCAGACATCCCCCAGCTGCCCGATTCTCCCTGGTGGCTAGCGAGGCAGCGGAGGATGTCTGCGCGATGAGCGAGACCTCTCCTGCTGCCGCCCGGCATGACCGCCGGGACTTCTATGAATCGTGCAGACAACCTCCATGCTGCCCGACACTTCCGTCTATTATGTATAGTGCATACATCGCCCGGCTGCCCCCACTAGCCACCAGGGAGCAAGAAACAGGTGAGGGGGGGGGACAGAATAACAAGGGGGGGGGGGCAGAGAGAAACAAGGGGAGGGAAGGGGGGGAAGAGACAGAAACAAGGGGAGGGGGGCAGAGAGAAACAGGGGGAGGGAAGGGAAACGGTTTATAGGCTGTGGGCATTTAACTATACGGAGACAGAGTCTCCATTCATAAAATTATAAATGGAGACTTTGTCTCCATATAGTTAAAAGCCGGCATTTAACTATACGGAGACAGAGTCTCCATTCATAAAATTATGAATGGAGACTTTGTCTCCGTGTAGTAAAATGCCCACAGCCTAAAAACCGAACGTTCGGTTTATAGGCTGTCGGCTTATGGAATACATGTATTCCTATTGCTATTCTATAAACCGAACGTTCGGTTTATAGAATAGCCATAGGATTACATGTATTACATAAGCCGAAAGTCTATAAACCGATCGTTCGGTTCGGTTTATAGGCTGTCGGCATTTTACTACACGGAGACAAAGTCTCCATTCATAATTTTATGAATGGAGACTCTGTCTCTTATTAGTTAAATGCCGACAGCCTATAAACCGAACGACTTTCGGTTTATAGACTTTCGGCTTATGTAATACATGTAAACCTATGGCTATTCTATAAACCGAAAGTCGTTCGGTTTATAGAATAGCAATAGGATTACATGTATTCCATAAACCGAAAGTCTATAAACCAAAAGTCGTTCGGTTTATAGACTTTCGGCTTATAGAATACAATTAATACTATTGCCTTTCTATGAACCGAACGAGAGCCCCATTCATAAGAATTTCTTATGAATGGGGCTCTCGTTCGGTTTATAGAAAGCCAATAGTATTACATTGTATTCTATAAAACGAACGAATAAAACAAAACGAAACGAAAATAATGAACGAATTTCGTCTGAAACGAATGCACTAATGAACGAAATTCGTTTTAGACGAAATAAATAACATTTTCGTCCGAATGGACGAAAACGAAACGAAAATTTTAGTTTTGCACATGTCTATGTATTACCCCCGACACCGTCTCTTTTGGCAGGGAACCGAACTATATAGCCAAAAGAGAGGGTGTCTGGGGTGATGCAGGGTAGAGGAGAGAGGGCAGATGCAGGGTGAGGGCAGAGGAGAGGGGGCAGATGCAGGGTGAGTGCAGAGGAGAGGGGGCAGATGCAGGGTGAGGGCAGGGCAGAGGAGAGGGGGAAGATGCAGGGTGAGGGCAGGGCAGCGGAGAGGGGGAAGATGCAGGGTGAGGGCAGGGCAGAGGAGAGGGGGAAGATGCAGGGTGAGGGCAGAGGAGAGGAGGCAGATGCAGGGTGAGGGCAAGGGAGAGGAGAGCAGCTTAGGGAATACACGCTCCTCTGCCCTGCTCCATCACCAACATGGCTAGTGATTTGAAGCTGGAGTTCTTCTGGGGGTGGCACCCAAAAACACTATTACACAAAATGGCAGCGCCCAGTCAAACTTGTTTAATAACATTTTATTAAATAAACTCACATTAAAAAAAACACATCTAAAAGCAACAATGCAAAAAAATAAATAAAACCTTTTCATTTTTTGGTGGGAGTGTCCCTTTAAGAAATTAAATTGTGGGGGGGAGGGCAGGGACTATATAGCCAAAAGAGAGGGTGTCGAGCTTAATGCAAGGCATAGGAGAGGTGAGCAGCTTATAGAATACACTCTTCTCTGCCCAGCTCCATCACCAACATGGCTCCTAACTGATTTGAAGCTGGAGCTCTGCTCTGCCCTCCCCCCTGGCGATGTCAGCATGACATCACCCTCTCACTCAATGGAAGTCTGTGATCAGAATTCCAACTTATCGACTGCATTTTGAGTCCCAAACCCCAAAGTGAGATTGTACTGCTGTAAAGTCTCTGGGCGTGGCATCCAAAAACACTATAATACACAAAATGACGGTGCCCAGTCAAACTTGTTTAACCCCTTGCCGACAAAGGACGTGTCAGGCACGTCCTGGGAGAAACTCCCTTAATGACAAAGGACGTGCCTGGCACGTCCTGCGGAGAATCAAGCGGTTTTCACGATCAACGATCGCGAAAACCGCTTTAACGGTGCTGGTCTATTGCCTCTATTCTGAAATAGGAATATAAAGCATGCTCCGTCAATATGGCTATGCCCTCTGGCGGTCTGAGCTTTGGAAGTGAAAGTACATTCACTTCCGTCGCTCTGAATATGCTACTTGACTGCCCCTAGTCGTAGTTAAGTAGCATAGCAATGAAGAAAATGTAAAATAAATATTTAATTAATTAAAAACTGGTTATATAGTTAGATTAGCCTATAGGGTTAAAATTAAATAATTTTTAGCATAAGGGATAGGGTTAAAATTTAAATAAAAATATATTAAGGGATAGCATAAGGGTTACAGTTGTGGTTAAATTTAGTGTTAAGGTTAAATTTTGGTTTCGGGTTGGGGTCAAAAGGTCGATATAGGAAAAAATTAAAAACACTATTTTTGGTTTTTGCCCCATTACCCGCAAAAAAATACCGTAAAATATGGAAACATGCATATTTCTGAACTCGGGACAACATTTAGAAACTATTTAGATGGGGTCTTTTTTTAAGATTGTATTTGTCTAAATTATATTTTATGTCAAAGTTAGAAAAAGTGTTTTTTTTTTTATTTTTCTTCATATTTGTAGTAAATTATAAGATATGATGAACATAATGGTATCTAATGAAAGCCCTTCTTATGATGATAAAAACAACATAATTTGTGTGGGTACAGTATCTGAGAAAAAAGAAAACTGCAGCTAAACACAAACACCCCAGAAATGTCAAAACAGCCATTGTCACCAATGGAAAGTCAAGGTGAAAATGTCTTGTCACTAAGGGGTTAATAAGAAAACACTTTTTTTTTTCATTTTTTGGTGGGAGTGTCCCTTTAAGAAATTAAATTGGGGGTGGGGGGATGCAAGTGTAACCTATCATTGGTCAAAATAATATATTTTAAAAGTGCCCGTGGTGTCTCCTGCTTATGATAACATCTGGTGGCTTGATATGCAAATGGTTTAATCTTTAATGTGAAATGTGTAATTTGCATAAAGCCACAGAATTTGCATACAATTCTGATAGTACAATGTATAGATTATTTCTCATATTTTTTATTCTCTACACTCTTAGTATAAGTAATGTTTAGTTTGACAGAGTCCCTTTAGAGGGGCAGAAAACGTCCAAAATAAAGTTTTAAGTCAGTTAAAAGGAAACTTTGTAAGTGCTAAAAAAAAAAAAAAATTTTAAAAATCTATAGACTGACAAGTTATTGGTTGCATATAAGTAGTTATGTTTTCAGCTGGCGTATGGATAAAAACTTCCTATGTACAGTGACTGGAAAGTATGTTAGGTACTCTTCTGCAAGTGTTATACTTTCACATAACAGTGTACATCACAAAACAGTTACAATATGCACCTTTTCCTATGTTGTCCTTTTTAGGAATGTCTAGATCAACTAACCTAGAAGATGGTACTAGGTTAGTGGCTCTGCATATGTATAGTATGAGGTGGTACAATTGCATGTATCAGCCAGCAAAGAATATACCGTATTTATCGGCGTATAACACGTGCCGGCGTATAACACGCACCTCATTTTAAGAAGGAAGTTTCAGGAAAAAAATATTGCCCCCAATATGCCATTTTAATATGCCGGATATTTCCCCCAATATGCCATTTTAATATGCAGGATATTGCCCCCAATATGCCATTTAATATGCAGGATATTGCCCCCAATATGCCATTTAATATGCAGGATATTGCCCCCAATATGCCATTTTAATATGCCAGATATTGCCCCCAATATGCCATTTTAATATGCCAGGATATTGCCCCCAATATGCCATTTTAATATGCCAGGATATTGCCCCCAATATGCCATTTTAATATGCCAGGATATTGCCCCCAATATGCCATTTTAATATGCCAGGATATTGCCCCCAATATGCCATTTAATATGCCATGATATTGCCACCAATATGCCAGGATATTGCCCCTTAGTATGCTCGTTATGCCACCCTCCCCCCCCCTTCCCCAGAGTTCAGCACTTACCTTGTTCCTGCTCTGTCCCCCGGTGCTCTGAAGCTGCGTGGCTGTGAGGGAAGGGTTGTGAGCTCCCCTCCAGCCACGCGGAACAATAAAGTTTGTTTAAAAAAACACACTTTATTGACCGCGCGGCTGGAGGGAAGCTCACAACGCTTCCCTCACAGCCACGGACCTTCAGAGCACCGGGGGACAGAGCAGGAACAAGGTAAGTTTTAGATTTTTATTTTTTTTCGGCATATAACACGCACACACCATTTTCCCCCTATTTTCAGGGAGAAAAAGTGCGTGTTATAAGCCCATAAATACGGTATGTACTTTGTATCTGTGTTGTCCGGTAGGTTGGAAAAGCACTTTAGGAAGACCATTTTAAGAGCACTTGAAAATTGGAACTTTAATTATGGTCAATTTCATATTTATACAAAGTATTGTTTGTTTATACAATGATTTTTTTTTGTAAAATTTGTAATTTCGTAATAAAAAAAAAAAAACGAAAAAAAAACCCCACCTGCTGCCCATCAAGATCTGGGATGGCGGGATAACCTTATTTGCCAGTCTCTTGTGCACAACTTTGCAAGTTCGAAGAGTGCTAAAGGTGATTATGGAGGAATTGAGGGAAGCATTTGCATTAGGATTCTCCTTTGCTCTACAAGTAAAAAAACAATAGAACCCATATACTTTGCCATACAATGGATCTACCGATTTTTCTCACTGGAAAAAGTCTCTTGACATTGCTAGAGCAAAGTTTTAGCAGTTTGCTGGTCTGGAGCACGAAGGTGTGTTTTAACTCAATGCCAAGGAATAGAAACATCAGCAATGGTCTTAGAGAAGCAATTGTTGCTTCTCATCAAACTGGGATGGGGTAAAAGGTAATTTCCAAACAATTTAAAGAGTGTCATTTTACAGTGAGAAAAGTTATTCAAAAGTGTTACAAGAAGTCTCAGCAAATTCACCCCAATGTCAGACTGCTCAATGCTCAGAGAAATTGCAAAAAAAAACAAAAGTTACATGTCAGACTCTACAGGCCTCAATTATCATGTTTATGTTGTTGTTTTTTTTTGACACTACAAAGAAAATACACTTTACAATACAGTATGCCAGGACAGGGTCTGTTAGCAACATATGTTAGTTTCAGCCTGAGAATCATAGTTATCATCCTTACATGAACAGACCAAACTAATACTACATAACTGAGGGGAGGGGAGGCGCCAACAGTGTAACTCATTTATTCCATGTTCAATTTATCAATTATAAGTAATGTCATGACAATTTCTAGTCCAGGGGTCCCATCTTATTTTACATTTTTGACTCTCTCTGATTCCCAAATTTTTAGCTATTCCTATCTCCATGTTATATTGATAGTTTACTTGGCCATGTACCTGGTCCCAGGTAGGGCAGAACGGTTGTTTCCAACATCGCGAAACCACGATTTTTGTGGCCATAAAGACATGGATCAGTAGATATCTTCTATAAAAAAATCTAACTGGTAGCTGTAAATGTAGAAGTGCATTTTCTAAGTTGATATCAAATGTTTCTTCAAAGATAACTGCAATTTCTTGAAGGACTTTATTACATAGTGTTTTTATAGTAGGGCATCTCCACCACATGTGGGCATGAGTTCCTCTCTCTAAATTACACCTCCAGCATAGAGGTGAGTTAGAATTATTCATCTTATTTAAGATGTCAGGTACTAAATGCCACCTATACATGATTTTAAAGTGGAGTTCTATTATTTTTCAAATATTTCATGCTTTTCCTGACTTCTTTAAAATAGTTATTTTGGAACAGTCTGCCCACTTAGGTTATTTTTCTTTATCTAGTGAACTTAGCCATTGGTAATATATGGGTAACATTTTAGGTTTCTCTTCTTTAGGGAATAGTGCCTCTATATCTTTAATTAATTTATCTTTTTTTCCCTTCTAATGGGATAGGTCAAGGTAGTTTTTTAGCAACAAGAATGTAAATAATTCCCTGGGGGGTAATTTCAATTCTTCCTGAAGTTGCGGGAAGGATTTCGTAGAATCCCCCTTTAATATGTTTGCAAATGTTAAATCCTGAGTTCTATTCCAATTCTTCAATGAGAAATTTTCTATGTTGAGCTCCAGTATCTTTATTGGGGTAAAAGATATGATCAGGTCTTCAATTCTGAATCTTTTATTAATTTTGATACAGAAACTTATGAGATCTGTAATATAGCTAGTTGGTTCTCTCCATAAAAATTCTTTATACGTCCTGCCATTCATCCATAGGATCATTGACATGATGTCCCAATCAAGACCTTTTCAAGTTTATACCATGCTTCCTCTGTTTCAATTTATTTAAATGGAAGATTCTACTGGATTCGTATAACCTAATCATATTCGGTAGACCAAAGCCCCCTTTATTTGTTTTCTTCATAAGATGGGTCTTATCCACTCTTGGCTTTTTCCCACCCCATATATATGTAGACAACAATTTCTGGACCTCTAACAACTTATTTTTGGGAATCACATTCTAAATAAGTATAGCCATTTTGGAATAATGTAATTTTTGACCACATTTAGTCTGCCCAACCAAGATATCTCTGTTTTTAGCCAACTTTTATTTTTTATTGTATTCCGATAATCCGGGGTAATGTAGATTCCCAGGTAGATGAAGCCCCGAGTAGTCCAGTCGAAAGGGAATATACTCGCCATTCTAAACCTGGATGCCTCCTTGATATTGATTGTCAGCGCTTGTGACTTAGTAAGATTCAATTAATAATTTGACAAGTTGGAATACCGATCCACCTCCTTCATAAAATGTGCTAGTGAGGTCTCAGGTTCCGTTAAAGTCACAACAAAATCATCGGCATACATACATATTTTCTGGTCCTGATCATCCAATTGTATGCCTTTAATATGTACATTTTGTCTTATTTTTGCGGCAAACAGTTCTAATGTTAAAATATACAACATTGGGGCAAGAGGGCATCCTTGACGAGTGCCATTGCCCACTTCAAACTAATCGGTCACTATGCCTGGACCAACCGTCCTGTTGGATTTGAGTATAATGCCATAATGGCCGTCTGGATCGAGCCAGATATACCCATCCGATTCAGGACTTGGGTCAGGAAGTCCCAGCTGACCCTGTCAAAAGACTTTTCGGCATCCAAACACAGAGTCAGGGATAAGCCAAATGGCAAATGATTTAGCTAAACTAGAAAAATGGTCAGAGCAGTGGCAACTGGCATTTAATGTGGACAAGTGCAAGATTATGCACCTTGGGCGTAAAAACCCAAAAGCAGAATATAGACTATTTGGTACAGTCCTAACCTCAACATCTGAGGAAAGGGATTTAGGAGTAATAATTTCAGAGGACTTGAAGGTAGGTAGGCAATGCAATAGAGCAGCAGGAAATGCTAGCAGAATGCTTGGTTGCATAGGGAGAGGTATTAGCAGTAGGAAGAGGGAAGTGCTCATGCCATTGTACAGAGCACTGGTGAGACCTCACTTGGAGTATTGTACGCAGTACTGGAGACCGTATCTCCAGAAGGATATTGATACTTTGGAGAGAGTTCAGAGAAGGGCTACTAAACTGGTTCATGGGTTGAAGGATAAAACTTACCAGGAAAGGTTAAAGCATCTTAACATGTATAGCTTGGAGGAAAGACGTAACAGGGGGGATATGATAGAAACATTTAAATACATAAAGGGAATCAACACAGTAAAGGAAGAGAGTATATTTAAAAGAAAAAAAACTACCACAACTAGAGGACATAGTCTTAAATTAGAGGGGCAACGATTTAAAAGTAATTTCAGGAAGTATTACTTTACTGAGAGGGTAGTGGATGTATGGAATAGCCTGCCAGCAGAAGTGGTAGAGGTAAACACAGTCAAGGATTTTAAGCATGCGTGGGATAGACACAAGGCTATCCTAGCTATAAGACCGGGAATGGGGGACTAATAAAAGTACTCAAAAAAAAAAAAAATTGGGCAGACTAGATGGACCCTAATGGTTCTTATGGGGATCGGCATTATAATTGCTTGTAAAAGTTCCCTTGGCACTGTTGCACCTTCTTTAATTTCATTAAATAGAGTTGTAAGGTAATTGGCCAGAACATCATTAAACAATTTATAAAAATTACTGCTAAAGCCGTCAGGGCCTGGGGCTTTATCTTTTTTCAATCTTAAAATAACCTCTTTTATTTCTGATTCCTCAATTGGTGAGTTCAAAGATTTTAACTGATCTTCTGAGATCATAGGAAGGATCATGTCATTTAGATAGCTGTTTATGTGTTCTTGTGATGACCCTGTTGTAGGTAAGTTATATAAACTATAATAATAGTCGTTAAATTCGTCTCCTATGTCTCTAGGGGATATTTTTACCTTATCTTGTACAATAATCTTTTTAACTCTTGCTCTTAATTTGTTGTTTTTTAAATTTATTTGTCAGTAATTTTTCAGCTCTATTACCTTTAGAGTACCAGCATTGTTTGAGTTTTAATAGGGCATAGTTGGTTTTGGACATTAACTGATCTTTTATTTTCCCCGACAGGTCTGCCAATATTTTAGTTGTAACTGTGTTCGGTGATATTTTGTTAATCCGTTGATTCTTACTGAACTCAACGTATAGTTGAGATAGGGATAGACCTTTTTTTTTAGTTCCGATCCCATCTTAACCAAATGACCACGGATAACACATTTATATACTAACCAAATTGTTGTAGCTGAAAGTCTGTCTTTGGTGTTCTCCTTAAAAAAGGCCCCAGTTTCTCTTTTTAAATTATCAATATTTGTTTGACTTTTTAGTAGATTATTGTTTAACCCCTTAGTGACAAGACATTTTCACCTTGACTTTCCCTTGGTGACAATGGCTGTTTTGACATTTCTGGGGTGTTTGTGTTTAGCTGTACTTTTTTTCTTTCTCACATACAGTACCCACACAAATTATATGTTATAAGAAGGGCTTTCATTAGATACCATTATGTTCATCATATCTTATAATTTACTTCAAAAAAAATCATAAAATATGATGAATATTTAAAAAAAACCCACTTTTTCTAACTTTGACCTAAAATATAATTTACACAAATAAAATCATTAAAAAAGACCCCGTCTAAATAGTTTCTAAATGTTCTCCCGAGTTCAAAAATATGCATGTTTCCATATTTTCGGTATTTTTTTGCTAGTTATGGGGCAAAAACCAAAAATAGTGTTTTTTGTTTTTTTCCTATATTGATCTTTTGACCCCAACCGGAACCCAAAATTTAACCCTAACACTAAATTTAACCCCAACTCTAATCCTTATTATATCCCTTAATATTTTTTAACTTTGATTTAATTGTAACTCTATCCCTTATGCTAAAAAATATTTAATTTTAACCCTATAGGCTAATATAGCTAAAAAACCTGTTTTTAATTAATTAAATATGTATTTTAAATATTTTCCATTGCAATGAGACTTAACTACCACTAGGGGCAGTCAAGTAGCATATTCAGAGCGACGGAAGTGAAGTTACTTTCACTTCCGAAGCTCAGACCGGCAGAGGGCTTAGCCATATTGACGGAGCAGCATGCTCCGTCAATATGGCTCCCCACGATCGCTCCGTGGGGCGATCGTGGGGGTCCCAAAATAGAAATTTCGGTGCTGGCTATTGCCTCGATGTCGAGGCAATAGACCAGCACTGTTAAAGCGGTTTTCGCGATCGTTGATCGCGAAAACCGCTTCATTCACTGCAGGACGTGCCAGGCACGTCTTTTGTCGTTAAGGGAGTTTCTCCAAGGACGTGCCTGGCACGTCCTTTGTCGTCAAGGGGTTAACCTCCTTGAGCCTCTATTTTTTGTGTCCAGTGAATCATTAATTTCCAATAATACTGCTGAGTGATCGGACCAGACCACATCCTCCACCCCAACTTTACTACATCTCTGAACTCCACTTGCTCCCACCCAAAAATAATCTAATCAAGAGTATGATAGATTTGGTTTTGAAAAAAACGTATATTGCCTTTCTTCAGGGTTTAATGTATGCCATACATCATACAAATTATTTTTAAAGATACATAGATACAGAAATACATGTGAAACTCTATTAACAAATCAAAAGACAGTACAGTGTATATATGTTTATATTTTTTGTGAATAAATCCTTTTCACCCTTACAGATTCCTTTAGGGGTTATTTATAACATTATAACCTTTTCCTCATCAAATCCCTGACAAGAACACCATTCGGGGGTAAATAAAAAATATATTTTTTAAAACCTTTCTTCCAGCCATGATCAATTAACTTATTTATTTATCTTCCCCGCCCTCCTTCCCCTCCCCCAAACCTCCCCATTTCAATATTCCAGAATCATTTTTCTTCTTTATTATTGTTTTTTTTTTTTGCCATTTTTTATATTTTTTTAATAGTGAATTATGTCATATGATGAAAATAATAGTATCAAAAGAAAGCCCCATCTGTCCTTTAAAAATATATATTTAATTTGTGTGGGTGTACTGAACACGAAGAAAGAAAATCACAGTTTACCAAACATATGACAAAAATAATGTAATTCTGGTCTTCAAGGCACATCAAATGCAGCATGGAACTCTGTCACTAAGGGGTTAATAAAGAAAAATAAATATATACAAATGTATTAATTTAATTGAGCAACAATTATAAAAATCAATAAAATTATTAATATTATTGCATTACTTTTTTATCTTGAGTTTAACATACCATTTCCAAATGAAAATTAAGCAGACATATATGAATGCAATAATGTATTAATAATTTATACATTTATATTTGCCTGCTGCATTTTCAATTGGAAATGGTATGTTAAACTCAAGATAAAAATGTAATGTAATATATTAATAATTTTATTGATTTTTCTCTCATTTATTGAAAAAATACATTGACATCATGTTTTGAATTGATGCCTTTAGGGAAACAAGTTTGTAATAAAAAGATCCAAAAGACTAGGTGGTATTTTTACAATTACCTGATATTTTACATCTTAATCGCAACACTCTGCAAAATGTCTATAAATTGAAGTTTCTGGTTTCTAATTTTATACCTCTAACAGATGTTCATGAATTCGTCGTTTTTTAATTCTTTGTTATTCTTTATTTATATTGACTTTTCATTTTAAATAACACTACAAACTACAAACTATAGTTTATACACTGAGTGCAGAAATAAAATTAAAAGTCAGTATCTTGGTTTCTTCATGAAGTAAACAATCTGGTATGTAACATATTTGAGCAAATTATTGAATCCGATCAGGGAAAGGCTGGTAAGAAAGAGAAAAAAGGATGAAAGGAGAGCTACTAAAGAAAAAAAAGAATACAAAGGGGGGATTTGAAGGATTACAGAGCAAGGGGTGAAATTACCAGGGAAATATATCAAGTAGATCTTTATAAAAGTAGCCAAGGGCTCCAGATGTTGTCAAAAATCTTGAAGGTGTAGATAGGCTGTAAGTCTGTCCATCTCCATTGTTTCATTGATTAACCTGATGGGGGAGGCCCAGATTTTTCCAGGTCATAGACACAGCTCTATGAGCTGCTAGAAGAGTTTTTGGTTTCATTTTATTCTTGGAACACCGTCAGTGATCCAAAGGTTGTGACATCAGGAAGGTCCAAGGCTTGGACGTAATATGAATTTCCAGAGTTCTGGTTAAAAGGTCAGCAATAACTGTCCACATTATCTTGGGACAGGTCCACCACATGTGGAGGTAGGTGCCTTGCTCTGGGAAGCCCCTCCCACAGTCATTAGAAATATGAGGATGAAGATGGTGCAGTCTGGAGGGTGTCAGGTACCAATGCAGCAGTGTTTTTACAGACTGTTCCTTGCGTGTTGTGCATATTGGGATTTTAGAGTTAGCTTCCCATATATCTCGCAAATCTAACCATTCCAGCTCCTATTTTAATTCTCTTACAATTAATTCTAGATAGTAGTCATGTTTGGGATCAGGTAGCTTTACATGTGTTTTCAAACCAGGTGAGATCTCTGGTAGCTGCCTCTTTAACTATTTTGATTTGGGCAAAGTTCTGACTTTCTTAAAAACCCGTATATTAAAAACATCTTTGGTGGTAAGGTGTGTAATGGACTTAGGAGAGTCAAAAAAAAAATGAACACAGTTTAATCATATAGATCACAAAGTCCGTAGAGGCCCAGTTCCAATTGTTTTTGAAAGAGCATCAAAGTAATTGGGAGGGAAAGGTTTCTACTTTCTAGGATAAGGGGTCATTGGGAACCAATCTGTGGTTAAAGGGACAAAAAACTTTTTTTTCACTTGTGCTTCTAATATAGAAGCATGAGTGAAAAGTTAGTTGTCCCTAGTGTGAGGATAAACTGGCTTGTACTTTTGTTAGAACACGTCAGTTTATCCTCTGACCCACAGCTGTCATGCTTCCATAGGATCCTGCTGATCCCATGCAAAAATGAGGGTCTCTCGCTGTGCTAGCAGCGAGACACCCTCGCATTCAGCTGTCACAGTGGGGCAAGCCAGGAATGACCTGGGCAAGCCTCTCATGTGAGACACAGCAGTTAGTAAGCCTGCGCGTATCTATTAAGATACACGTCGGGTTTACTTATTTCTACCGGGACATGTATTGCTTAATCCTTGCTTCTTTCAAGGATGCAAGGGTTAAACAATGTTTAATTTTCCTTTAAGTGTAACTTTACGAACATGTTTTTTCCAGATTGCCTGTAATTTAAGGACGGATGGACATTTCGTTTTTAAAAGGGGCCAATGTCATTTAGGTAACCAAAGGTAATAAGAAAGCTATTCTGATAAGACACTTTCCTTCTCCAGGTAAACTCATCTTTTGTTATTATCTGAGGTATGCCAATGGACTATTTGCAAAAGCTATACTGCAATGTAGTATTTATTCAGGTCAGGCAAGGCCAGATCCCCTGCATGAGAGAGAGAGAAGAAGGATCTTACGGGCAACCCTGGTTTTTTTCCCCATTCCATATAATATGGCTAATGTGTCTTTGTAAACTGTTCAGGTTGTTTAATAGTATGGGATTGGTAAGACCTGGAAGAGAAACAATGAGGCATTAGGTTCATCTTGATAGAGGTAAGTCTCCCTAGCCAGGAAATGCTGTATTGGGCCCACTGAAAAAGGTCATTTTCCGATTGGGAGTAAGTCACAGCATACCAATAGGACCAGAATGGAGAAATGTTGATCCAGGTACGTGAAAGGCTTATCTGATATTTCAAGTTCAAAAATGATGGTGAGTCATTTGATGGTTTCAGATGGTAAATGTTGAATAGAAAGCCATAAAAATGTGAGTAAGCTTCAATTTCGTGCCAAAGATATGGCAACAAGGTCAATGGCTTGGTGATTGAAAGAAGTAAATCATCAGCGTATGCTGCAATTTTGTAGGAAGGGAATGGGAGCGATATCCCATCGATGTCAGGGTTTCTTCTGACAATAGATAAAAAGGGTTCCAGAGAGAAAGCAAATAGGATAAGAGACAGGGGAAAAACCCTGTCTCATTCCGTTGCACTCTGGATGCGGATGTTAGGAGATGGATTAAAATATAGGGCTCCCAGGCAATCTTGAAAGGTGAAGGAAAAGTTCATGTGGTCTAAAGTGAGTGATAAAAATGACCAATTGAGATGGTCAAAAACCTTCTCTGCATCAAAAGAGACTAACAGAGAAGGCATTTTCTTGGAAGTAGCCAACCAAATCAAGTCAAAGAGACAGCGTGTGCTGTCCAAGACCTGTCGTTCTGGGGTAAACCCGACCTGGTTGGGGTGTTTCAGGGTGTCAAGAAAAGGAAGGTGTCTGTCGGACAATGTTTTATTATTACTTGTTTTATTACCTAACTTGTCCAAGGTTTAATCCTTGCTCCTACTGGATATTCTTGTGTTCACTCTCCTCCCCAGACCTCAACCCACTGTTGCTTGGATACCTGTGTGCTCCAGGGCCCACCCGGTGCATGCTGGTATCTCTGTCACCAGTGTGACTTGTGGCTATCACAGCTGACTACTCATTTCTATTAAGGGTGATAGGCTTCTCCTCACCACCTGGGCTCCCGGACATCTTAGCCCTCCTTTCCCTAACCCACACAGGGACAGCTCCCTGACCCTCTTTCATCTCACTGTTACCACTTCGCCCCTTCCTCTGGGACCCATGGACTGCTAAGAGGCCCTCCATTGCTAGTGTGCTAGGTCCACACTCCCTCAACCCACCTGGAGTATGTCCTTACCTACACTTTCTTACGAGATACCTTTTTTGTCTTGTTTTTACTTGGGATCTTACTACCTGCCATGTAGCCTTCCTTTATTATAAACCTAAAACTCCTCTTTTGCTTTGCAAACCCCGCTATGGACAAATTCGTGGACTCCCAAAAACCCCCGCAAAGAAGCAATGATAAGGAAAGAAGCAAAGGCAAACAGAAACAGTGTTGCAGTAATGGCTTCCTGATGCCCTGGCCTTGTCAAGAGCTCACGACAGGCTGTTACTCAAAGGACATAGAGGATTGGCCCAGAACCCCCTTACAAGTCTGGTAGAACCCCAAGCTGTTATCGCTAAGTTTCTGAATTTTGCGGATAAGGAGGCTGTTTTGTCTGTTTACCGTAAACTAAAGGAACTCGTGTTCTGGAACAAAATAATTCTTATATTCCAAGACTACTCGGCTCTGGTTTCTACAAATGCAGGGATTTCTCACAAGTCTGTAAAGATCTTTTGCCCTCAAGATCCACTTCGCCTTGATGTATCCGGCTAGGCTCAGGGTTACCCACGATGATTACACTGAATTCTTCGATTCACCCCAAAAAGCCGAAGATTTTTTTCAGACACTGACCCATGGGAGTGAGGCTCTCACACCTCCCAATGAACAATGTCTTTAATCTTGATGCTTGGTTCTTAGCTCCCTACCCTGAACGCCTCCTCAGTCACATAATTTGGTGGTTTGGTGACCCCATGCACTCGGTGAAGAGCAATTCTTCTGAACATTTTGAAGTTTATTTTTTTGCGTCGGTTTGTGTCTCCTGGACTTTTACCTATTGTTTTTTTTTCAGATTTTTGGCACTGAAGTACTAGTAGTAGTTTTTCAATCAATTCTCCTTCATTTTCGTATCATCCTATATTAATTCTAATTCTTGCTTTATTCAGTTGTATAACAAAAATTCGAAACAGTCACTGCTATACAAATATAAAAGCATAAAACACCCAATTATATATAAACGTACTAATAAATAATGAATTAATTATAATCATGTGACTTAACATCAGAGTTCCTTTTGTTAATCTTAAGTAACTTTGAAAGATACATTTAAACCTTCAGGTTACACGAATGTAACCATTCGCATTACATATATACACTATTCGGTTTAAAGACTTTCGGATTATAGAACGAAAGTATGTTCAATGGCAGTTAATGTTCCGTTTGGCCAGTATATGGCATTGTTGTAATACGAATGGTTACATTCGTGTAACCTGAAGGTTAAAATGTATCTTTCAAAGTTACTTAATTATAGACGAAAGTCTATAAACCAAATCTCTTTCGGTTTATTGAAAGCCCATGGCATTACATACAATATATATGTATATAATGCTATGGGCTTTCTATAAACCGGAAGTCTATAAACCGAATCTCTTTCGGTTTATAGACTTTCAGTTTATAGAAAGCCCATAGCATTACATGCAATGTATTTGTATGTAATGCTAGGGGCTTTCTATAAACCGAAAGATTCGGTTTATAGACTTTCGGTTTATGGAATGTATGTAGATCAATTGATTCGTAACGAAATGAAAATAATGAACGAACTTCGTCTGAAACGAAGGCAGTAATGAACAAAATTTGTTTTAGACAAAATAAATAACATTTTCATCCGAATGGACGAAAACGAAACAAAAATTTTAGTTTTGCGCATGTCTAGTGTCCGCTTAAGTTCACTGGGACAGAAGCGACCGCTGACAAAAGGTTGTTTCTCACGTACCAAAACAGGAATTGGCTGAACAATCCACAACTCCCACCCACAACTCGGGCTCAAACTTCACGCAGAACATGAGGATTTTATCCTGGAATGTCAATAGTCTAAATTCCCCCATGAAAAGACGAAAGATTGCGACACACCTAAAAAAATTACATCCTGCTATTACCTTTTTACATAAGACATACTGGTCTCAAACTTGCCCTACCACACTAAGTGATGCTTGGATAGCAGTTTGCCACACAGTCAATCACAAGAGAGAGATCAGCGGGGTCACTATCCTCCTCAGGGGCCCTACCTCATTCTAGAAGCAACTATTAATGGCCAAAAACTTTTACTGGCCAACATCTATGCACCCAAACCAATCATTTTTTACATTCCTGGTAAATGTTTTCACTAATCTACTTGATTTGCCCAAGGTCCCGGGGGGAGACTTCAACAAAGTGGCTGATGCATCACTAGACACATCAGCAGGACATAGAATGCACCCTACATAATCCGATGAAAGGGGTTAATTTCTTGATGAGTCATATGGGGCCAACTGATATGTGGAAAATTTTAACCCCTTAAGGACAGAGTCTTTGAAACATTTTTGTCCTTTCTGGACAATGGCTATTTTAACATTTCTGTGCTGTTTGTGTTTAGCTGTAATTTTCTTCTTTGTCATTTGCTGTAACCACACATATTATATATTGTTTTTATCGGGACAAGAAGGGCTTTCTTTTGATGCCATCTTTTTGATCATATCTTATAATATTATAAAAAAAATATGGTAAAAAAAAAAAATACACAAATTTCCTGACTTTTATTTGAAACATCTTCTCCTCATTGACAAAAGCGAACGAAAAAACCTGCTAAATAGATTCTACTATTTCTCCTGAGTACAGGGATACCACCCATGCATAGGTTTGTTGGGGTGTTTGGGGGCTAAAATACCAAATTTGGGAGGTGCAGTTTTTAGTTTTCCAACTTGAAATTTTTACATGCAGACAGCCTGCACCCATGTCCCATTTGGGACATATTTGAAGCCAGCTTGTGTATTTTACCACATCAACCCATATATTTTCTTAAAGCAGACACCCTAGGCTATCTCAAATGGTGGTATTTTAACACTTTCCATGCACTAATTCTACCACCAGCCTTTGTCAAAGTTTGTGGTAGTAATTTTTGTGTGTTTTTTTTTCACAAACCTTGTACTTCAGACATGAATTCACAGATTTTGGTATGTGTAACTGCCAAACAATAACCCAATATGTTTTCAACAACATCTCCTGAGTACAGGGATACCACCCATCCATAGGTTTGTTGGGTTGTTTGGGGGCTAAAGGGCCACATTTTGAAGGTGCGCATTTTCAACTTGGAATTTTGACGTGTAGTCAGCCTGAGCCCATCTTTCATTTGGGACTTTTTTTTAAAGTAGGACAGTGTATTTTACCCAAAAAAGTATATATTTTGTAAAAGTAGACACCCTAGGCTATTTTAAATGGTGGTATTTTAACACTTTCCATGTACCAATTCTACCACCATCCTTTGTCAAAGTTTGTGGTAGTAATTTTAATGTGTATTTTTTCCCACATACATTGTACTTTAGACACAAATTCACATGTTTCGGTATGTGTCACTGACAAACAATACCACAATATGTGTTCAGCAACATCTCCCGAGCGAAGGGATACCACCCATGCATAGCTTTGTCAGCTTTGTTGGGGGTTGAAAGGCTACATTTGAGAGGTGCACTTTTTGATTTTCCAACTTGGAATTTTGACATGTAGAGCAAGGAAGGGGTTAATAGCTCTTATAAGAGCCTTTGTACTACTGTACAAAAAATTAACCCCTAAAAATGCACAGACAAGAAAAAATGTTCTGCTGTGCAGTGATCAGTGGCAGGGAAGGGGTTAATACACAGGCTACACTATACAAAGGGTATGGCTTTTATAAAAGCCCTTGGGACTCACAATTGTTTAACATTTAATTTCATTTATTAAAAGAAAAAACTTATATTATACAGATCTGTCTCTTTCCCTCACTAAAACTCAAGTGAGGAGAGGGAGGCAGATCCATATGGGTCAGAACAATATTTACCAATATTGATCTACCCAGACGATTGGTGATGCTCATCTAAGAAATCACCAAACCACCTTTGCAACTGATCAGCTGTTACTGATCGCTATACACGCTTTCAGACATCTTCAAAAGGAATACACGTAATCCCCTAGTGGGTATAATTAACAAAAAAAAAATGCTGATAGCAAAAAAAATCCTTCTGCGACCAGATTGCTCCATATGCGCTGCTTAGGCAGTGACCATATGCACTGCTTAGGCAGTGACCATATGTGCTGCTTACGAAGTGATATATGGCAAGGAAGGGGTTAATAGCTCTTAAAAGAGCCTTTGATATACTGTAATAAATCACAGTAAAAAAAATTAACCCCTAAAAAAAATGCACAGACAGCAAAAAATGTTATGAAATATATTATAATTAAAAACTTACATTATACAGCTCTGTCTGTCTCCCTCACTAAAACTCAAGTGAGAGGGAGGCAGATCTACACTGACAAATTGACAAATATTGATCTAACCAGGCGAATGGTGATGCTCATCTGAACAATCGCCAACCCGCCTTTGCCACTGATCAGCTGTTACTGATCGCTATACATGCGCTCAGACAGCTTAACCCCTTGGCGACACAGGACGGACTAGGTCCGTCCTGTGTGCCGAGGCGTTAGTGACACAGGACGGACCTAGTCCGTCCTGTGTCAAAACGAGCACTGAAAGCGGAGTTTTTCCGCTTTCAGTGCTCTGATGGTATTGTAACGATGCTTCCGTGTGGAAGCATCGTACAACACTAAAAAAAATGGCCGTCGGCATTTCGATCGCTCCGGAGAGCGATCGAAATGCCGGTTTTAAAGGCACAGAGCCTTTAAAACGCGGGCATTTCAAAAACGAGCATAGGAAGCGAATCTTTCGCTTCCTATGCTCAGAAAGTGTTTCTGATTGCCTCGCAAGTCGAGGCAATCAGAAACACAAAAAAAAATATATGGTTTGGTGGCGGTAAATTACATTGGCTGGCTTCAAAGATATATCCCATAAAGGACACGGACACAGGTTGACTACATGTCAAAATTCCAGGTTGGAATTGCGTACCCCCTAAATGTGGAATTTTAGACCCAATACAAACCAACAAACCTATGCATGGGGGGTATCCCTGTACTCAGGAGATGTTGCTGAACACATATTGAGGTGTTGGTTGGCAGTGGCAAATACCAGAATCTGAAAATTCCTGCCTGAACTACAATGTGTGTGGGGAAAAAATGACATCCCAACCCTTTGACATAGGTTGGTGGTAGAATTAGCACTTGGAAAGTGTTAAAATACCACAATTTTAAATACCCTAGGATGTCTAGTTTTCCAAAATATATGGTTTTATGGGGTAAAATACTTTGACAGGCTTCAAAAGTGTCCCAAATGGAACATGGGCGCAGGCTGACTACATGTAAAAATTCCAAGTTGGAAATGCACCCCCCCTAAACGTGGCCTTTTAGCCCCCAAATAATCTAACTAACCTACACATGGTTGGTATCCCTGTACTCAGGAGATGTTGCTGAACACATATTAAGGTGTTGTTTGGTACTGACACATAATAGGATCTGTGAATTCATGCCCGATGTACAATGAATGTGAAAAACAAATTACTATCCATAACATTGACATAGGCTGGTGGTAGAATTAGTGCATGAAAAGTGTTAAAATACTACCATTTGAAATACCCTAGGGTGTCTAGTTTTTAAAATTATATGGTTTTGTGGGATAGAATACACTTTTTGGCTTCAAAAATGTCCCAAATGGGACATGGGCGCAGGTTTTCTGCACGTCAGAATTCCAAGTTGGAAAACCAAAAAGCGCACCTCTCAAATGTGGCCTTTTAACCCCCAAATAACCTAACCAACCTATACATGGGGGGTATCCCTGTACTCAGGAGATGTTGCTGAACACATATTGAGGTGCTGTTTGGCACTGACATATAACAGGATCTGTGAATTCATGCCCAAAGTACAATGTATGTGAAAAAAAATTACTACCCAAAACATTGACATAGGCTGGTAGTATAATTAGTGCATGGAAAGTGTTAAAATACTACCATTTGAAATACCCTAGGGTGTCTAGTTTAAAAAAATATATGGTTTTGTGGGGTAGAATACACTTTCTGGCTTCAAAAATGTCCCAAATGGGACATGGGCACAAGTTTTCTGCATGTCAGAATTCCAAGTTGGAAAACCAAAATGCGCACCCCCTAAATGTGGCCTTTTAGCCCCAAAACAAACCAACAAACCTATGCATGGGTGGTATCCCTGTACTCAGGAGATGTTGCTGAACACATATTGAGGTGTTATTTGGAAATACCCCTTCACATTATAAGGTAATGTTTACCTAAATTGCAATATATGTAAAAAATTTAAAAAAAAGATTTTTTGCTGCAAACTTTGGCATAGATTGGTGGTAAAATGGCTACATGAAATGTGTCAAAATACCCCAAGTTAAATGCCCTGAGTGGTCTAGTTTTCAAAAATATGTACATGTTGGGGGTCATTCATGGATTTAGTACAGAAATCAGTGTTACAATGTCACTATCGCTAATTTTGAAAGAAAGGATTTTAAAATAGCTTTGCACCACTTATAGTTCTGGCCCTGTAACATGAATAAAAAAGCACAAAAACATAAAAACATGGGCTATTTCTGAACTCAGGACATATATTAGAAACTTTTTAGCAGTGTTTTTTTGTTGTCTCTTGTGTATGAGTATACCATTTTTCAAATAAAAGTCATAAAAAAAATTTTTTTTCAATTTTTTTGCCATATTTTATTATTTTTTTTACATCAAATTATATGCTATTATCAAAATAATGGTATCAAAAGAAAGCCCTTCTTATAACGATAAAAACGATATATAGATTGTGCGGGTACACTAAATGAGACAGAAATAAATTACAGCAAAACACAAACACCTCAGAAATGTTAAAACAGCCCATTTCACCAAGCGTCGGACAAGCCAAAAAAGTCATGTCACTAAGGGGTTAAAAAAATTTGTTTTACTTTAAACGTAATCTCCTAGCGGGTATAATTAACCCGTGACGGGTGTAATAAAAAAAGTTTAAAAAAAAGTAAAAATGCTTCTGCAGCAAGATTGCTGCATTTGCGTCAGATTGCTGCATTTGCGTCAGATCGCTGCTTAGGCAGTGATCTACAGCAAATAAGGGGTTAATAGCTCTTAAAAGAGCCTTTGTTATACTGTAATGAATTACAGTAAAAAAAAATTAACCCCTAAAAAATGCAGACAGCAAAAAATGTGCTGCTGTGTATGATCACTGCGTACACAGCGATCAATGGCAGGGAAGGGGTTAAAATCTTGAAATGGCTTTTATAAAAGCCCTTGGTTACTAAAATTGTATTAAATATTTTTTATTTTATTATTTTATTTTTTACTTTATCTGATCTGTCTCTCTCCCTTACTAAAACTAGTAAGGAGAGGGAGGCAGATCAATACTTGTCAAAGGCAATATTTACTAATATTGCCTTTGACTGTATGATAAGTGCTCATCAGAGCACTTATCATACATGCCTGCACACAGATCACACAGATCTGCTGTGCCAGCATTGATTGGCTCCCTAGAGCATCGGAAGTGAAATACATTCACTTCCGATGCTCTTGCCATTAGAAGGGAGCGTTCCCTTCTACTGAGCCGATGGGGTCGCTCAGGAGAGCGCTAGCGAGGCACTTTAGCAACACCGGAGATGCTTTGAAAGTGAACGATCGTTCGCTTTCTAAGCACATGTGTGCAGGGGAGCAGCCATTTTTAAATGGCTGCTATGATCACTCCGGGTAGTTATCGTAGCGCGCCCCTGCGCTTTTTTGGGGTGTTGCACAATGCCTCTACATAGAGGCATTGTAGCAACACCGATAAAGTAAAGAAAGCGACCAGCGGTCTCTTTCTTTACTCAATTTAGTGCATGACGTGCCAGGCACGTCACCTGTCGGCAAGTCCTCAATTTGCCGTGACGTGCCTGGCACGTCATCTGTCGCCAAGGGGTTAAATTCCAACTCCAGGGAATAAACACACTTTTCCCATGTACATAACAGAATCACACATTACATAGTAACATTGTAACATAGTAACATAGTAATTTAGGTTGAAAAAAGACACAAGTCCATCAAGTTCAACCCTTCTACCTATCATTACAGCTTTTGATCCAAAAGAAGGCAAAAAACCCCTAAGGAAGCTATTTCGAATTTTGCCTCCTGGGGGAAAAAATTCCTTCTTGACTCCAAGAGGCAATCAGATTTCTCCTTGGATCAATAAGCTCTTTTATTAATGCTTATTCTATTATTAATAGCCCTGTATGTTCTGCTTTCCTAAAAAAACATCCAAACCATTTTTAAATGCATCTATTGTGTTTGCTAGCACTACCTCTCTTGGCAGTGAGTTCCATAACTTTATTGTCCTAACCGTAAAGAATCCCTTCCTTTGCTGTCTATGAAATCTTTGCTCTTCCAGTCTGAGGGGGTGACCTCTTGTTCTTTGTACCTTTCTGTTAATGAACAGGTCACTGGAGAGCTCTTTATATTGGCCCTGCAAATATTTATATAATGTTATCATATCCCCTCTGAGACGCCTTTTTTCTAACGTATATAAATTCAATTTTTTAAGTCTCTCTTCATAACTAAGATCCTCCAAACCCCTTATTAATTTTGTAGCTCTCCTTTGCACTTTTTCTAGTTCCTTAATATCCTTTTTAAGGACTGGTGCCCAGAACTGTACTGCATATTCAAGGTGAGGTCTTACCATTGATTTGTAAAGAGGCAAGATGATATCCTCCTACCGTGAATCTATACCTCGTTTTATATTGATTATCTACTGTTGTCACGGCACCTATTATCACTCCCAACTGAAGCCACAATTCACACAAAGGTTTTATCTGACCGATCCCCAATCTCCCTGAACCTATCCTTGGGTCATGCAGTTCATCGTCATAGGGACTGGAGATTCCCTTTGTGGTTGTCCACAAATGCAGAGTTCAGAGCATTCTTGTCTTCAACGTGGGCCAACTTTGTCTAAGTGGAAGACCCATTGTTCCTGTGGAATATTTCTAAGGCTTTTCTGAGAGGCCACATTATTAGGCATCTCACTGCTTCAGCAAGGGAAGCTGCAATGAATATCCAACATTAATAGAGACCTTCTAAACAAGCCTATAACACCGGAAGAAGTAGCCTTCACAATTTTCCACCTATCTAACCAAAAGTCCCCAGGCCCAGATGGGTTCCCAGCCGAATATTATAAATGACTTAAGCCAGACCTTACCTACTCTCTCACGACGCTTTATAACAAAATCTACATGGATCACTAGCAGGCCTCTTCTTTACTAGATTCTAAAACCATCCTGATACTCAAACCGGAAAAGGATAGGAGAGTCTCTTTGGATATTGGGAACGTTTAGGCCCCTCAGTTAAACCATATGTTGTAATTTGGCCAGGCTCACCCATGGGCGCTTCCCTTCCCAGATAAATCGACGAAATGCATAGTTCAGAAGTTTGATGTCCTTGTGTCGTACCAGTAAAGGCAGGGATTGTAGTGGGTAGGGAAGATGGGGTAAACTCATCATTTTGATCAGGGCCACTCGGCCAACATGCCATTGATTGGATCATGAAAAGAACGACTTACACCAACCCCTCCCTTGACCAAAATCTATACCCCACAATTAACCTTCTGATGCTACTTAATTTTCCAGTTGGCCTACTGCCAAGAGCAGTTCAAAATACCATAAGGGCGTGGCAACTCATACGCTCTCACATGGGACTGAGTTTCACCTGCTCCACCTTTTCCCCTAAGGAACCCAGATTTCCAGCATGGGCAACTCTCCCACTGCTTCACTTTATGGAACAAATTCAATATACATACTATAATACCCCTATTATGCCTACCAAGGAAAACAATTTTCAGCATGACCCACATCAAGAACACTTTTCCGACCCTACCCATCAACCCTTTTACATATGCCCAATTACAGAGTTTAATTTCCCATACCACATTTAAATTGTCTGAGGAGGATTGGGACAACCCTCTGGATAATTTTATTGATAGGGCACAATAACTCCCTATACTCACATATGCTGCCTTACCCCCAAACCTACAGATTTTTCTAACGTACAATCTGGACCCATCAATTATCTCCAACTCATCCCCAACATGTCCCTGGTGACCCTACTCAAGGCACACAACACTCTGCTAAATACCATCAAGTCCATGGCATATAAAGACATGTTCTAAATAATATTCCATAAAACATATTTCTCCAGTCCAGAGTAAACTCATGTTCCCAACTACCCAGGATCTTTGTCCAAAATGTAACTGTCCTCAGGCTGACCTTTATCATGGTTTATGGTCTTGTAAATATGTTTGTAAATTTCATTCTAAAGTTCAACACCACACAAAAACCACACTTGGAATACGCTTTGTATTAACCCCAGGGTGAAATTCACCAGAATACTTATGACAGTAGCTAACAAAACTATCTTACAAGTATGGATATATAAAGATGAACCTTCCATGCAGATTTCCCTCTGTTTCAAATGTTGACCGGCTTTCACCAGCCACTCACATGTTTTCTGATATTAACCCTGTAGCGTCTGACCTCGGGATGCCTGTATTTGCAGCACCTGAGGGTACTATTAAATCGGGTTCTGCAATTGGGGATTTCGACAGTACAGAGGTACAGGTTTCTAATCTTAGTGATTTAATGGATACTGAATCTTTATTGCATAAGTTCTGCTTATATGACTCTATTGAAAATGTTTCTCAAGGTACTGATGTCTGTGATGTGGGTCAGTTTGATGAATTGTGCTTATTAAGTGATATGAAATACTTACTTCAAGAACAAAGCAGTCCAAACATTTCAGATAATACGAACAAACACACTAATTTACAAAAGAAATCTTTATTTAATCCAACCTATATTAGAGGTCCGGTTGAATCTACCTTTCAGCAATTAGTTGAGGAGGATTTAATCAGACTCTCTAATACATCGAGAACACATCTCATTAAGATGTAGAAAAAAGGAAGACAGCGCTACAAAGTAATATTAATAAAAATAAATATAAATGATAGATGTGTATAAATACACCATAAGAAACACACAATTTGGAGGGTATAAAAATATATAAATTTAATAAATATAAAAATAAATAAAATAGATACACACAGAACCACCTTAGTTGAGGTGGAAATACAGTATACAAATGAATTGAATTGTAATTAAGCAATAAGGATATGCTAGTAACAAATACAAGTAAATACTACAAGGACAAAACCAAATAAGAACAATAGTCACAACAGGTAGATAGTACACACCTTTGAAGAGAGACCGTTTGGGACAATGCTGGACTCAGAGCAGTGAATGAATCCGGTGCGAAGAAAGAAGCCTGGCCAGGTCTTTTCGCAAAGAGAACAGGACGCCAAAAAAGGGACGCGTTTCGAAAAAACTTCTTCAGCCTTTGGCGTCCAGCATCCAGTGATGCTGGACGCCAAAGGCTGAAGAAGTTTTTTCGAAACGTTGTTGTGACTATTGTTCTTATTTGGTTTTGTCCTTGTAGTATTTACTTGTATTTGTTACTAGCATATCCTTATTGCTTAATTACAATTCAATTCATTTGTATACTGTATTTCCACCTCAACTAAGGTGGTTCTGTGTGTATCTATTTTATTTATTTTTATATTTATTAAATTTATATATTTTTATACCCTCCAAATTGTGTGTTTCTTATGGTGTATTTATACACATCTATCATTTATATTTATTTTTATTAATATTACTTTGTAGCGCTGTCTTCCTTTTTTCTACATCTTCCTGTCCCTTCACGGTGCTAACCCACTGTGATTTTTTCTGGACTGGCGGCTACCTAAATCATTTTCCTATTGGTTCCAAAATTAGTCAATCTCTCGACACAAGCCAGAAGGGCCCTCTACAGATATCATCTACCCCCGTTTCAATACCTACCATCGGACGGGTTTGTATGTTTTACTACTTTTTTATTTAGTTCACTCACAGGCGCTCGGTATTTATACTTCCGTTAGGTTGTATATCACTCTTTTTTCACATCTCATTAAGAACCTCAATTCACAAGAAATCCAAGCAATACGAAATCTAAAGAATAACAAACACTTAGTCATTAAAAAATCTGACAAAGGTGGAAATGTAGTGGTGATGGACAGAATGTCCTATATTGATGAAGCAAATAGGCAATTGGATAATAATGAAATATATACTAAGGGGAGACCCTATGCCAACATTTCTCCTTACACTTAAGAGTCTCATTGATGAAGGTACATATAATGGATCACTCAATACTAAGGAGGGAGAGTATTTGTTGAATCAAAACCCCACTATAGCCACCTTCTACCACTTGCCGAAACTTCATAAGTCCCTAACTTCACCACCTGGTCGCCCCATTATATCTGGGGTAGACTCATTGGGGGAAAGGCTCTCCCAATGGGTTGATGTATACCTGCAGCCGTTGGTGTGTAGCCTGAAGGGATATTTGAGAGACACAAAACATGTACTTGAACAACTTTCTAAATTCCAATGGAATAGCAAATATACTTGGGTAACTTTGGATGTTGGCTCCCCTTATTCCTGTATTCCACACCAGAAGGGAGTGGAGGCAACTCAACATTTCCTTAAGTACTTTTCGGACCTCTCAACTTGGAAACAGGATTATATCTGTAACTGTATAGAGTTTCTTCTGAGCCATAATTATTTTGTGTTCAATGGTACCTATTACCTGCAACGTTGCGGTACTGCCATGGGCGCTAAATTTGCACCTTCATATGCAAACTTATACATGGGCTGGTGGGAAACCAAATTTATCTTTAACAGTAATAATCCCTTTAGGAAACACATCATTTGGTATGGCAGGTATATTGACGATTTGCTTTTAATTTGGGATGGGGAGCAAGAATCCCTAAATGCATTCTTTGAGTATGTTAATAAAAATGACCTTAATTTACAATTCACGATCAATCACAGTAAATTTAATATACATTTTTTGGATTTGCAGTTAATAGGAAATGTACTTGATGGGAGAATAGACACTACAAATTATAGGAAGGATACAGCAGGCAACACTATCCTGCTGGCTACCAGTTGTCACCCCACACACACCTTTAGAGGTGTACCAGTGGGAGAATTCATACGTATTCGGAGGAATTGCTCCAGCGCTTCTGAATTTGAATCCCAGGCACTGTTACTTTCTGATCGATTACTGGAAAGAGGATATCCCCTTGTTAACATTAAGAGAGGGTACAATATAGCTAAATCCCAAGAAAGATCTAAATTAGTGTCAGATAAGTCCAAGAAAATTAAAGGTAGCAAAACAGGCATCTCTACCAGGGACAAACTTTCCTTCTGTACAGATTACAGTGTCGACTTTGATGATATTGTGAAAATTCTTAATAAACACCGCACAGTACTTAATCTAGAAACTGCATATAAATCTGTTAGCAGCAATAAAATAGCTGGAATTGACAGAAAGGGTATATCCCTGGGCAACCTAATTTCTCCCAGTTACCTATGTGAAGATAAAGACATTAACAAAAAAGTGTCTTCCACATGGTTAAATATCAAGGGTATGTTTAGTTGTGGTGCTAAGCAGTGCAAATGCTGTAATCATGTACTATTGGGAAACAGCTTTGTTTCCTCACAGACAGGTAAAACATTCACCATCAAGGATTTCTTTAACTGCAATACCAACTTTGTAATTTATTGTGTGACTTGTCAGTTTTGTCAGAAACAATATGTAGGACGTACTATTCGTCCAGTAAAAGAAAGAATTAGGGAGCATTTATCTGACATAGTCAGTACAAAGTCCAACACACCAATTCACAGACATTTTGCACAGTGTTGCAATTCGAATGTTGCAAACTTTAAATATCAGGTTATAGAGAAGATCAAAATTCCTCCTAGAAAAGGCAACACTATTGAAACTTTGTGTAAAAGGGAAGTCTTTTGGATTTTTTCACTTCAAACTTGCACTCCTAAGGGAATCAATTCAAAACATGATGTAAATGTATTTTTTCATAAATAGCACTTGCTGCAATTTTTGATTCCTTATGAAAGTGTATCAATATCTTAATGTATTACCCGTCCCTTTATGTATATATATGTGCACGTGTAGTTATATCTGTGCATATATTTAGAGCAATTCAAGAATTCAGACTCCCCATTCTGTTGCACATTTTTTGTATATATTTATATATGTTTTATATATGTTGCACATTGTTCGTATATTTAAATGTTTTCATATGTTTTCACTTTAAATAATCTTTTGCTTGGAATGGTGGGAGACAGCTACAGATGTATAGGCAATCAAGTTAATTGCTTGCCTGTTATAACTAGCCATGTGAGCTCTCTCCCACCAGCCTATGATTAAGTGCTTTTGAAGCACGAAACGCGTAAGGCGTCTTTCTCACTGTGTGGTTCATTTCCTTTTTTGTACTAGCCTGTTTTACGGAAGCATTAAACTCTGGCTTATTTTCACATACCTGCTTTGATTGTGAGCTCCTTCCGCAAACCGTTTTTGCTTCCTTTTTTTTCCCCTAATTTTATTAATTCACTGAGCCCTGATTTCTTTTCAGTGGACTGTTCTCTGAACCTCCGAAGTTACTAACTCTTGGTCACCCGTTAACTGGAGACCTGTTTATTTTTGTTACTCTTTATTATGTTTATTCTTCATGTATGTGTTTCTCATCTTGTACCCTGTGCAATAACGGGATACTTGGCAGCGTGGTATTCTTCTGTTATTTCCTGACCTCACGCATGTATTTTTCATTATCTCTGTAACTATGTCATGTCACCTTCAGTTGTGTGCTTATTTGTGTACTATTATGAAACCATAAATAAAACTTTTTGAAACAAAAAAAAAAGAATAAAGGTTGCATGGAGTATGTCGCACCTTAAAAGGTGTGTATAGGTCCAGGTGGACTACAGCTAGTAAAAGGTGGAATTAACTAAGAGCCCCTTTGGGGCCCACAAGGTGCCTAACTAATAATAAAATACTGTTGTTTAATGGAAATGCAGGAATACAGGCAGTAGATAATCTAGGCAAGTTGCAGTAACAGTGCCATATATACTGGATGATAGAGTTTTTTTCTGGGTGGAGCGTGCAAAAGAAGGGGAATCCTCCATTTGGCCAGATCTTCAAGAGGTGCTGAGCGGGCACCAGGCCTCCGGCTGTGCCTTTTCATTTTGTGGGGGTAATGAGGCGGGTAACATGGCACATGTATTTACAAAAATCAAACAAATTTGGACAATGAATATGTTCTGTATAGCCAGGTGGGTTACAGACAGCATAAGGCAGCATAAAGCAAAATTCACCTTTGGGGCCAGTGAGGGGCCATTCTAGTAATAAAATACCTTAGTAGAAAAATTGTACACAGCATTTTGGATCTGAGATAACATAAAGTATAATTGCATATAGCCTTCCATTCACATATATTCAAAAAGCAACAGTAAGTTTGGGTAATGAATATGAATATTTCCAGAGAAAATAAGCTTGCAGCCCCAATAGATGTCCACAGAGTGATAAACTTCCCATGGTGCCCAAGCTGGGAGTTGTTCCTTCGTTCCCACCCCACCTAGGCGCTAGCCTCCACCATATTTTGAACGTCTTGTTGAATAAGCCGGTGAAGTTAAAATGCTCTAAGAGTTATCTGAAAGGCCCGTACTTATGTGTGGGATAAAGAATGGGTTAGGCCAGCTTCCCCACCCAACCTATACTAGCCCTAGAATGCCCCATTGTGGATCCAGTTAGGGATAGAGTTTATACAGCTCCAATGTTAGAAATAAATAATTCAAAACTGTAAGAGTGTCAACAAATAATGGCTTACACAATAACATGGTATTTGATTACTTATTTAATAACAATAACAAGGTATTTGATTACTTATCCAAGCAGAAGAGTCATTGTGGATGGTCCTGGAGATTCAGTGGGGCGGGATTCCCATCTTGCAGATTGCGATGATCTGTGGTAGAGTGGGTTCATCATCCAGGGTCTTTGGACAACAGAATTGTGGCTGCAATTTCAGCCAGTAAGGTTGGAGAGTCATCAACAGAGTAAACAGCGTGGGGATTGAAGCTTAAATAGGAAGCCCCATGAGTATTTGATGCCTAATGCTTGTAGTTGTTCTGTAAGTGGTTTCAATTTTCTGCTCTTATACAAGGGACTGGGTTCCAAATCTTGGAATATCAGAAGCGGTTAGTCTTCATAGATAAGTTTGATGGATCTGGCTGCCTTCATGACTTGTTCTTTGACATGAAAATAATGAAATCACACCAGAACATCTTGTGGAGTATTGTTATTGGTGCAGGCAGATCAAAGGCTCTGGTGGACCCTGTCCAGGAGGAGATCCTCTTCAGTGGTCTCTGCCAGCAATTGGATGAAGAGATCGTTGAGAACCGATGAGAGAGTCTCAAGACCCACCTCCTTCGGAAGCCCTCACAGCCTCACATTATTGCTGCGAGAACTGTTGCCGATGGCTTCAACATTAGCTTCAACAGTATAGATTCTGTAAAGTCGATCGGACATTTTCTGCCAGTACTGTAGGTCATTTTTAAGGGTGGTTATGTTCAAGGCATCATTTATAAAGGTCTTAAGTTGGTCCACCCCATCCCTCAGATCCTGCTTCGTGACCGGCATTGTCACAGATGATAAAATGGTGGTACAGATGGTAAAATCGATGGCGGAGCTGAGGGCTAGGTCACATGGTGAATTAGTAGGACAACTCAACTTTGTTTTCTTCTTAAAGATTTGGGCAACTTCAATGTCTATTTTTCTTTGTTTTTTCTGGGCACCTGAAGGAGGGTTCATTTAGACAGGTGCAGGGTGTGTTTATAGCTGGTTCAGTTGGCATTAAAAGCTAATGATTGCTCAAACTCAGTCCCAATCACAGAGCAAGAGATTTAAGCTTGGTCGGGAGCCACTCGCATGGAATGTGTTCTTTAACGGGTCATTTTGTACATCCCATGTTTTGATTTTTACAACTTTGACATGTAATGCAGTAAATTACATGACTTTTATGACTTTTATGCGTAACTGATTACTACAGCATTTGCATTCTCAAGCTCTGGAACGACATATACTTTTAACACTTAACCATGTTTCAGAAATAGTTTTTTTGACTTCAGGTAGATGACTAGGAGACAATTTATTACCTAAAGATTCAGGCTTTCATGCCACATTTGTAATTTTATGTATATTTAAATTTTTAAATGTATCATCTAACTTTAAGACTGGTAAATGTTTATTAAATATTTGATTACACTTTTTAAAATCCACACTATAATTAGTGCAGCAATTTTACTGTCATCATATCTGTCTGTTTAATTAGATCTCAAATTATAGTTCTTAACCGTTTTAATTAGGGTATCTCTACTTTTCAACTTGGAGATATTATATTATAAGATCAATATCCGTTAAGTTTTAATCTTTCTGACTTTGATTGGGCACAAGTTTCAAAAGTGAGTATCTTCTGAACAGTTTCTGCAATAAATTCGTCAACTGGTATACCTCGGAAGGTGTGTTTCGGATAGCAGCTGCTGGTGAATATAATAGTATTGCCAGCGGTTTCTTTTCTAAAGCTGTCAGTGGTTGTTTTCATACCAACATCATTACCTATGAACATTAGATCCAAGATTTTATGTTTATTATAGTGTATGGGAAATTCAAGAATAAAGTGATTATTATTAACATAATTATGAAAATCTTTTAACAATTTTTGTTCACCAGACCAGATTATCAGCAGATTGTCAATATACCTGCCATACCATATATTAATATGTTCCTTGCAAGGATGATTGCTACTGATTATATATTGCACCTACCTAACCCATATATAGATTGACATATGATGGATTGACAATATTTTGCACCCATTTTTTTTTACCATAATAAATAATAAGTAAATAATAATTATCATCAAACATGAAATAGTTATGGCTTAGGAGAAATTCAATAAAATTTACAATGAAAATGTGACAGTGACAATTCTTTTTTTTTTTAATCTTTATTTTTATACAAGTTACACAACAAAGTAAAAATATTACAACCACAGAGTAAAACAGTCCACTTAACAGATTGATACAGCGTGTTGTCACAGTTGAAATGATTTGACGTGCATGCTTGGACCGTACTTATGCTGAGTAAATCTGTCCCATTTATCAATTGGTAGGGTGTACACGTGAAAATATGGGGAAAGAAGGGGAAACTTGGTGTGACCGCACGGGTGATACTCCGAGAGACCTCATATAATCTGAGGTGGTGGTATGGACACTGCCATGTAGCGGTCGAGTATATCAAAGTTACTTATTTGCTGATGGGGGGGAATAAAAGAATAAAAGAAGGGGGGGTGTTGGAAAATTGGCACATGAAGAACAGGAAGGGGGTAGAGATAGAGAACAGGCCAAAAAGAAAGAAAAAAAGAAGGAAAAGAGGAAAAAGGGAAACCCCACTCTTCTCCTATGTTTAGGGGGGAGGGGTGCTTCTAGGACGTCTCCATTCCCAGGACCCCTCACTCCCCCGCTAAGTGCTCTAATGGGGAAAGCATTCTCGCCAAGACCCCCAAATCCTGTGAAAAGATTTAGATGAGTTATGAAGTAAGGCTGTTAAGTGTTCCATATCCAGCACCTCCTCAACCATGGCTTTGATTTTGGAAATAGTGGGAATGGAGGATTGGTTCTAAGTTTGGTTTGATAGTGCTATCCGTGCCATGAGGCGATTTTCGTGTTTTGTGCAAGACTCATGAGGTTTGGATAGGAGGTAAACGCTCGGGTCACAAGGAACCGGTTTTTGAAGAACAATAGAAACAAGTTTTTGTATTTGGGACCAAAATTGTTTTATCAATGGACATTCCCACCACATGTGGAAGTAGGTACCTGTATGCCCACAACCTCTCCAGCACAAGGAAGAAGGGATCAGGTTCATCTTCGCTAGTCTGTCGGGGGTTAGATACCATCTCCTCAATGTTTTGTAAGCTTGTTCCTTATGTTGCACACATATCCAAATCTGGCTTGTACCCTTCCAAATCTCCCTCCAGCTTTTTTGGTCTGGGGTTGAGCTGCGAAGTCACGTAGTTGTATATAGCGAAAATAGTCTTTAGTCTTTGGTGTGAGAGTTGTAGATAACTCGGAGAACGTAATGGGTTGGTTATTTCGGTACAAGTCAGCTACCTTTGATTAGTCTCCTTGGTCATATTTTCGGAATAGGGCCGGGGTCATAACAGGTGGAAAACTCAGGTTTCTGTATCTTGGGGTGAGTAGTCCGTCGTGAGGTTCTATTTTATTGCGTATCTGTCCCATATCCTCAAAGAATTGAGGATAGAAGGACATTTGGTAACCAGAATCGGACGGTTTGGTCTGGATATCCAAATGTACTGAGAGAGTACATCAGGACGAAACATGTCATGCTCCAGGTCCACCCATCTGACATGGGCCACTGGGACATGCCATGTCACTATTTGTACTAACTGGGCTGCTAAGTAGTATTTTTTCAGATCTGTGAGTCCTAGCCCTCCTGTGGATTTATGCATGTACATGGTGGTTTTATTAATACTGGGTCTTTTGTTGCCCCATATGAAATTGTCAATACTCTTTTGTAATGAAGTAAAGTCAGATGGGCGGAGCGGGATAGGTAGTGCTTGGAAGAGATAAAGTAGCCTAGGCAGGAGGTTCATTTTAATAGTGGTCAGCCTCCCCAACCAAGATATAGAGAGGGGTAACCATCTCTGTAGATCAGCTTTCAAGGATTGGAGGAGTGGTGTGTAATTAGATTCATAGAGTCTTGAGTGGTCTATGGTCAGCTTAAGTCCTAAATATGTCAAAGGTTTTTCTGTGATTGGGAATTCGAAATTCAATCTTGAGCTTGATTAAGGATTTCAGTAGATTGATGGGGAGTGCCTCAGATTTGTGTGTGTTTATTTTGAGGCCCGCCAGGCTTTGGTAAAGAAATAGTTCTTGAAATAGGTTAGGGAGTGATGTGAGTGGGTTGGTGAGGGACAGCAGAATATCATCGGCGTAAGCGGCCACCTTATATGTCTCCTTTGCCAACTTAATGCCAAATATGTTTGGGTTGTTGCGTATTGTATGGAGAAGCGGTTCTAGGGAGAGAGCGAATAGCAGGGGGGGAAGGGGGCAGCCCTGTCTTGTCCCGTTATGATTACGGAATCGGACTGGATCTGCCCCAGGTATCCTAAGGGATGAAGTGGGTGACTAATATAGTGCGGAAAGACAGTTTTGGAAGTTCTGTGGAAAATTCAGGTGCTCCAGAGTTAGTCTCAGGAAGGCCCAGTCAAGGCGATCAAACGCCTTCTCTGCGTCCAAAGAGAGAAACAGGGAAGGCGCCTGAGACTGGGTTGCCATCCACATCAGATCTATGCACCTTCTTGTGTTGTCTAGGGCTTGGCAGTTAAGGATAAAATCTACTTGGTCAGGATGTATTAATTTATTTAGGACTTTGTTGAGCCTGGAGGCGAGGATCTTTGTGAATATTTTGTAGTCCAAGTTAAGAAGTGAGACGGGGCTGTAGTTGGACACTACGTTTGCCGGTTTGCCCGATTTGTGGATTAGTATCACGTCTGCTTCCAGCATTTCCTGGGGGAAATAACAGCCTTCCAGAATCGCGTTATATATTAAAAGTAGGTAAGGAGTCAGTTCTTCCTTAAAGATTTTGTAGTAAGGGGCTGTGAAGCCGTCTGGGCCGGGGGATTTCTTCGGTTTAAGTGTTTTTACCGCTTCCAAGATCTCCTCCTCTGTTATTGGTTCGTCTAGGGCATGGCTATCCGCGTCTGATAGTTTAGGTAAGTTTAGTTTCCCCAGATAATCAAGGATTGCCTTTACATGCAGTGAGTTAAGTAAGCTTTTGTCTGGAGAGTGATTATAAATCTGTGTGTAATAGGTTTCAAATTCTTTTGCAATATCTTGCGGACAGGTAGTTATTGCACCTGAAGTAGTCTGAATACTCGGTATCAACCTTGAAGGGGACTGGGTCTTTAACATTGATACTACGATTTTGTCTGCTTTGTTTGATTTTTCATAGTATGTTCTCTTAGAATATTTAAGAGATTTTGCAGTCTCGGCCAGATTGAGTTTGTGAATTTCTTTCTTTACCTCTTGGATTTTTGTTGTGTTGGTTTTGGCCGGATTTGTCTTGTTTTGAGATTCTTGGTTAATTAGCTGGGTTTGAAGACGTAAGGAGGCCACCCCTTTGTCTTTTTTAATCTGAGAGCTAATTGCAATAAGGTGTCCCCGGATCACGGCTTTGTGGGCAGCCCACAATAAGGCCGGGTCTGTTACAGAGTTTTTATTCAAAGTGAAGTAGTCTGAAATAAGAGTTTTCCGGACATCTTCTGTATGTGGATTGTGCAAGATGGTATCGTTGAGCCTTCAGGAGGAGGTCTTGGTTAGCTCAGGCAGAACAATCTTTATAGTTATGTCCGCATGGTCCGACCAAGAGATGGGGTGTATCTGTGAGTGGGTAATTATGGGGAGACAACATGGTGAAACAAGAAACATATCAATTCTTGAGTAGCTAAGGTGTGGATGAGAAAAGAACGTATAGTCCCTTTCCCCTGGGTGCTGTAATCTCCAAATATCTAGAAGATTGTGTGAATTTACAAACTGTGATAGATGAGAGTCGGAAGGGTGTGCAGAGGCGTGGGATACTGATATATCAACTGCCGGGGATAGAGTAGCATTAAAGTCGTCGTCGTCCCCCACTATTAAGGTGTCTGTGGGGTGAGAGGAGAGAAAAGAAGACAAACCCGTCCAAAAGTTCACATTGGGAGTGGCTGGTGCATAGATGTTTAGGAAAGCGATGGTGTGTGGGCCTATCTCTCCTGTAAGGAAGATATTTCTTAATATTTCTCGCTAAAGGAGTATCGACATCAAAATAATCATGATTTTCTTATCAGAATCGCCACCACTAGTTTCTTCGAGGTAGCGTTGGCCAAAAAGCATGAAGGATAGGTGAACAGATGAAGGCGACATCAGACCCCATGGATTGTAGGTGACGAAGTAGGGACCTCCTCTTCTGAGGGCAGTTAAGGCCGTGGACATTAAGAGATAAGAGAGACAGGGAATGCGGCATGGTAGATTACCACCTTGGTCGAGAGGGGTAATAAGAGAGAAGGAGGAAGAAGAAAAAAAAAGAGGGGGGGATTATAGAAGAGAAGAGGAAGAAGGAGGAAGCGGAGTAGAGTGATAGAATGAACACATGGTTGGTGGGGCATATTAACCTTGTAGTGGGATCAAAGCTGTCGAGAGGGTTGTGACTTTCCTTAGGAGGAATGCTTCTGTCTGGGAGGCAGAGGGGGAAGGTTAGGGGGGGGGGGGAAGAGACCCCCAGGGCTATTCAGGTCAATTCGAACCAGATATTATAGGGAGCAGAAGGATTATGGCGTCTAGGGTAAGGGGAGACCTGGGACGATGGCTATGTTCTTCTGCTTCGAAGTAGGCATATGATAATTGTCTTATAGGATATAGGCAGAAATGTATATTTTGTTAATGTACTCAGCTTTATGTGCAAGGGTTCTTTTACGTTGGGGGTTCGACTAAGGTAAGTTCTAGATAGGTTTTCAAGCATTGTAGGACCTGTCTAAGAGGAGATTCTGGAGCTGATGAATTGTGGGGGGAATTTCATACAACATGAAGTGTCGTTAACAGTGTCACTTCTGTAGAGACAACGGGCGAACAAGGTAAGTCATTGTCATGTTGATAGGATGGTCTTCTCCTGACACTTACCTCGGTTCCCCTCCTGATCCGCCGCCATCGCATATCAGGAGGACGCCATCCCGTCGGCTGGGGCTCAGAGTGAGAGCCCCAGCATCTCCCGATACTGAGACGCGCGTCCAGCAAGACGCACGCTCAGTGACGTCACGCACCCGTTCGCGCATGCACGAACGGGTGTTTCATGAATATTCATGAGCTCAGTTAAAGGGCTATTTATTAAATTAACCCCTCCCTTGCCAATTGATCAGAGGTGTGTCCTGATCAATTGGTAGTGTATTTAAACAGTCATTTCACAAGTTACCTTTGCCTGTGATAGTGCCTTGTGTACCTCACTAGCGTTTTGACTCCAGATTGACTCCGTATATCTGTTGCTAACTCGGTTCATCCCTGTATACTCTGCATTTCTCCATCCGTTTGTTCCTGCATTCCTGATTATTCTGTCTATGACCCTGCTGTTCCTGACTATTCTCCGTCCGCCGCCTGCCTCGATTTCTGCTAGTGACCTGATTATCCGTATTTCTCCTGTTCATGACCCGGCCTGTTTCCTGACTCTCCGTTTGCCTGTCTTCCTGTACGATCCTATACGGGCTCCACTTGCTGAGTATCCGGTAGTAAGTGTTCCAGCAAAGTCCTTGGTGACATACCACTGGCTGCTCAACCAAGGGTGTGTAGTCATTAAGGTGAAGACCAATACTTGCTACCTACGGTACTTAGTGAGTGTCCCTGTAGCCTCATCAACACTTGTGGTCCATCTCCTGAACGAGACCGTTACATCTCCTGTCTATGTTCAAATTTTATGGCTGACAAAGCAACTGAGGGACGATCTGTGTAGACCATTCAATACGTAGTCAATCTCCCTCTCGTCCCTCTAATGGAAAGGATGAGAAATATGACTCCTTCAGTGTCTTTTCCCTTTAGTTGTGCTTTCTACGAGGAGCAAATACTATCTGCAGGTTTGACTCTTACAAGTCTCGGGAAGGTTTTGTTGTGAAATAAAGACATCTCAACTGGTAACGAAGAACATCTGACATTTAACTCTACTTTACAAACAGGACCTTTTTAGTGGCTATCCTACTTGACTTTTTGCTCCGTTTAGGCCTGTCCGACTAATCTTTTGCTGATGAGCCGCCTGTGGTCAGATCCCGGTGTCTGGGGCTTCTGGATCTGCCCTTTACGGGTTCTGGGTCTCTCATTATGGATTCCACAAAGGCCTGGAGGTCTTCGTATGTAGAATAGGACCTGATATGTCCTTCATAAGTAAAAGCAATTTTAAATGGGAAACCCCACGAGTAGCGTATGTTCTGTTTCCGTAGGGCTTCGGTAAGAGGGCGCCTGTCAGATCTGGTATATAATTAAATGATGATTTCAATGGAACTCAATTGCAGGTTGTAATGAACAATTCTCAACAGTAGAGGGCAGCAGTGTCAAAGTCTTCCAAATGGACTGCAAATGTAACGGAGAAGTGAATCAGAAGTGAAACAAAGTATTGCAGTGGAACTCTGAGGATTCTGACTTCAAACACTTGGTTACAGAAAGCAAAGAGGACACACAACGAAGGATTTGTATATTAATATAACATTTGATTATAATATACTTGCAGTAAGTAGACTGTAAGGTTCTCAGTGCTGGATGAAGAATGTCCGTTTAACAAGCCGAGGTCAAGTGTTGGAACAAACAGGTTTTCAGAGGGTTTTCACAGTTCGAATAGTAGCAAAGCCAGTCCAGGATCAAGGCATGTAGAAAGCAGGATAGAAGATAGAATACAAGCCGGGGTTCGTTAACGAGGGTCAGTATAAAGAGAAGTTGTTACTTTCGTTTTGTGTATAAGCTGGATACACGGAGCTGTGTTGAACACAATGTCTCAGAAGAGATAGTATAACTCAGCGTTTGAACTGTGGCGCGGTTTCTCCTATAAGGCGAGGGAACACCGCGTCACAGAGAAAGGGGAGGAGCGGATAGTCTCGATTCTAAGAATCTGACAGTACCCCCTCCAAAAGGAGCACACTCCTGGTGCTAACCACAAGGTTTGTCAGGGTGTTGTTTATGGAAGGAGGTGATAATTTTGGTAGCATGAACTTCTGAGGAATTCAACCATGAGTCTTCGTCGGAAGCATATCCTTTCAATCTTATGAGATACTGCAGTTTCCTTCTGAAAATTCGGGAGTCTAATATCTTTTCAACTTCATATTCCTCGATTCCGTCCATGATAATGGGGTCAGGTGGAGTGAGTGTCTGTCTTGCGAAGGTATCAGGAATATGAGGTTTTATAAGTGAAACATGAAACACAGCGTGGAGCTTCATGGTAGAAGGTAGAATGAGTTTCACTGTAACATTGTTAACAACTCGTTCAATAGGAAATGGACCGATGAAAAGGTTATCCAATTTCTTAGATGGTCGATGTGTCCTTATATTTTTTGTGGATAAAAGGACCATGTCACCAGGAGAGTAAAGAGGATTTGGTATTCTCTTTAAGTCATTGAACTTTTTATGACTCTGGATGGATCTTGAAAGGTTGTCCTTTAGGGTTTGAAATAATGAAGTCATTTCAGATATTTGCATTGACACAGATGGGTTACAAGTAAAGGAGGGGTTAGAAGGTATTGATGTAGGATGGTATCCATAATTGGAGAAGAAGGGAGACATTTTTGTACTTGAATGCTAAGAATTATTATATGAATATTCGGCTAATAGTAACCAAGTGGAACCAATCATCCTGCAGGTAGGTACAGTAACACCGAAGGTATTGCTCAAGGCATTGGTTAACCCTTTCCGTTTGTCCATTCGTTTGTGGATGATAAGATGATGATAATTTGGTGGAAATTTGGAGAGAGGAGCATAACTCTTTCCAGAAATGTGAGGTGAATTGTGTTCCTCTATCTGTTATTATCTCTTCAGGTAAGCCATGCAAACGAAGGATGTGGGAAATGAAAACTGAGGATAATTCTTTGGATGTTGGTATTTTTTGTAGGGGGAAGAAATGGGACATTTTAGTCAGACGGTCAACAACGACTAGTATGGTGGTTTGCTTTTTTGATGGAGGAAGATCGACGATGAAGTCCATGGATATTGATTTCGACGGTCTGTCGGGGATGGGTAAATTCATAAGTAAACCAAAAGGTTGACGGTGAGTAGGCTTGCTTTTTTGACAAATAGAACAGGATGAAACATAAGCAGTGATGAAGTCAAGTTGATTTGGCCACCAGAAGTGTCGTTTAGATAGTTCTGACGTTTTCTTGATCCCAGGGTGTCCAGCTAATGGAGAGTCGTGAATTAGGTTCATAACTTCTGTACGTAGGTTAGGGGGTATGTATAATTTGTTATTCTTCATATAGAATCCATTTTCCTGATATAGGTCAAGGTCTTGGGGTAGGTGTAATTCTTCAGGAGTGAGTTGTTTGATTTTATCTAGTATAGTAGTGGTTAATCTGATGAATCTGGATGCAGGTAGAAGAGGAGTGGAAGTTGGTGGCGGATGATTGGAATTGGGTATTCTGGATAGTGAATCGGCTTTTTTGTTCCTTGATCCTGGCCTGTAGATTATATGGAAGTTGAATCTGTCAAAAAAGAGGGTCCATCTTACTTGTCGTGCTGAAAGAGTTTTACTACGTTGAAGGATTTTTGTGGTCTGTATAGACAATAATTGGTTGTTCATTTCCTTCTAAAAGGTGTCTCCAATTTTCAAAGGCGGCCTTAATCCCTATAGGGTAGTTGCATTCTGCAGAGGATAGAGATCTGGAATAGAAGGCAACTGGGTGGATGGGAGATTGTGGTGATTCTTGTTGGGATAGAATAGCACCAATTGTAGTATTTGAGGCATCAACCTCAAGAATAAATGGTAGGGAAGGATCGGGCATCTTGAGGATGGGAGATGAAGTGAATTGTTGCTTCAGGGTGTCAAAAGCATATTGAGCTTTGATGTTCCAGTTAAAAGGGGAATTCTTCCGAGTTAGAAAGTTGAGTGGTTGGACAATACTGGAGAAATTTTTTATGAATTTTCTATAAAAATTAGCGAATCCGAGGAAGATTTGTATTTCTTTAATTGAAGAAGGAGTTTGCCAATTAATGATGCATTCAATCTTTGAATTGTCCATGTGTATTTCTTGAGGTGTGATGACATAACCGAGAAATGATATCTGTGTAACCTCGAATAAACATTTTTCGGGTTTTGCGAAAAGGTTGTGAGTACGGAGTCGATTGAGAACCCATCTGACATGTTTTTTGTGTTCATCTGGGGAATTGGAATAGATTAAGATGTCATCTAGGTATATGATTACACAGATATCTAGGAGATCCTTAAATATATCGTTGATGAAATGTTGAAATGTGGCTGGGGCGTTGCAGAGTCCGAAAGGCATCACCATATATTCGAACTACCCGTATCGGGTTCGGAAAGCAGTCTTCCATTCGTGACCTTCCTTAATACGAATGAGGTTGTAGGCTCCTCGAAGATCAATCTTTGTATAAATGGTGGCGGAACGTAATCTCTCAAGGAGTTCCGGAATAAGAGGGAGATGATATCTATTTTTTATGGTTCTTTTATTCAGCTCTCGATAATCGATGATGGGTCGGATGGTTTGATCTTTGTTTCGTACGAAGAATATTCCGGAGGCCGCAGGTGAAGTGGAAGGTCTAATAAATCCTTTTCTTAGGTTGTCATCAAGGTATTGCTTGAGTGTTTGTAGTTCCTTGTCGGAGAGAGGGTATATGTGTCCGAATGGTATTGAAACTCCAGGAAGAAGATCTATAGGGCAGTCATAGACCCTGTGTGGTGGTAAATTTTCAGCTTCCTTTTCACTGAATACATCACTGAATTCGGAGTAATGTGATGGAACAACTGTCTCCGGGTTAATCTGTAGTATAGAAGAATTGTGGAGACAAGTATCTAAACAGAAAGCAGAATTGAATTTGACAACCATGGGTGACAACTGAATGGTGGTTTGTGTCTCTGCAACCAATTCATGCCAAGAATAACAGGGAATAGAGGGGATTTCACCACATCGAATGTCATGAATTCAGTATGGTGGTAATTAATGGTCATCTTAAGAGGTATTGATTCTTGCGTAATTGGTCCAGAGCATATAAGGGATCCATCAACTACACGAAGACATATGGATGAATTATTTTGCGTTAAAGGAATTTTGTGAGTGTTGACAAGGGAAGAATCAATAAAGGTTCCAGCTGCTCCTGAGTCAATAATAGCCTCCGTCTGTAGTCTTTCTTGATCCCACTGTAGGATGAGAGAGACAATACAATGATTGGTTGAAAGATTATGAGACAAATTAAAGATGGGGGAATTGGTATTGATCTTACCGCTCTTTTTTCGTTTTAATATAGGACAGACATCTAACGTGTGATCAGTAGATGCGCAGTACATGCATAGATTGAGGTTTTTTCTTCTGAGTTTTTCTTCTTGGGATAGAGGTCCCCTAAGAGCTCCTAGTTCCATAGGTTCTGGAACATTAGCTTTTTCATATGTTCTTGGGAGATTGGTAGGTTTTTTCCAATTGACAGAAGTGGAGGTTTTTTCGGCTTTTCGCTCTCTGATTCTTCGACCAATTGTTAGAGAGAGGTGTATTAGACCTTCTAATGAGGATGGTAATTCGGTACGGGAGAGATCATCTTTAACGTGCTCAGATAGACCTAGACGAAATTGATTTCGCAGTGCGATGTCGTTCCATTGGGTATCTACAGCTCATCGTTTAAATTCAGAGATGTAATCCTCAACCGGCCTTTTCCCTTGGGAGAGAGCTCTGATTGCTGTATCAGCGGTAATTTGTTTGTTTGGATCGTCATACAAGGATGACATCTGATTGAAGAATTCCTCTAATGAATTGAGAATAGGGTCATTATTCTCCAAGAAGGTGTGTGCCCACGCCATCGGTTCACCTCTTAGAAATGATATTACAGTACAAACCTTTATGCGATCGGTAGGATATGATCTGGGTCGTAAAGCAAATAACAGATTGCAGGAGTTGATGAACTCTCTGTATTTGGATCTTTCACCTGAGAATTTTTCGGGGTTGCAAACTGAAGGTTCAGAGTGTTCCCTGGTAATAGTTATAGGAGGAGGAGTTGATAAAGACCTGTTTTGGATTTCTGTAACATAAGTCAGGAATCTTTCATTGGAATTTCTAAGGTTTTGCATACCTTGGGAAAGCATATCAACCCTCTGAGCTAGTGTATTGATTTGAGCAGCCATTTCTGCTGGTTCCATAATTGGCTGAGTTATTCTGTCAGATCTGGTATATGAATAAATGATGATTTCAGTGGAACTCAATTGCAGGTTGTAATGAACAATTCTCAACAGTAGAGGGTTGCAGTGTCAAAGTCTTCCAAACGGAATGCAAATGACAAGTGAATCAGAAGTGAAACAAAGTATTGCAGTGGAACTCTGAGGATTCTGACTTCAAACACTTGGTTACAGAAAGCAGGAGAGGACACAAAACGGAGGATTTGTGTATTAATATAACATTTGATTATAATATACTTGCAGTAAGTAGACTGTAAGGTTCTCAGTGCTGGATGAAGAATGCCCGTTTAACAAGCCGAGGTCAAGTGTTGGAACAAACAGGTAAGAAGTTAGCCGGTCCGTTTTCAGAGGGTTTTCACAGTTCGAATAGTAGCAAAGCCAGTCCAGGATCAAGGGATGTAGAAAGCAGGATAGTAGATAGAATACAAGCCGGGGTTCGTTAACGAGGGTCAGTATAAAGAGAAGTTGTTACTTTCGTTTTGTGTATAAGCTGGATACACGGAGCTGTGTTGAACACAATGTCTCAGAAGAGATAGTATAACTCAGCGTTTGAACTGTGGCGCGGTTTCTCCTATAAGGCGAGGGAACACGGTGTCACAGAGAAAGTGGAGGAGCTGATAGTCTCGATTCTAAGAATCTGACAGCGCCATTGGCATCGGCGATATAATGTGGCAGGTTCTAGGTCCTGGAATAGCTGAACCGATACCCCAGCATACCTCAGTGGCTGCTTGCGTGAGGCTTTGAGTGAGTGCTTCCTTAGTTGAGTGGTAGTGAAGACGCACAATCACATCTCGGGGTTGGGCTCCGACCTGGCCTGAGGTCTGAGGGCCCTGTGGGCTCTATCTAGTAATAGCTTGTCCGAAGGGACATTGGGTATGATCTCTTGGAACATTTGTTGAAGCGTGGCTGGAAGGGCGTCTGTCCCAACATTCTCGGTAAGACCCCTAATACGAATATTATTCCGGCGGGATCTGTTCCCCAAATCCTCCAAAGCTGTCTCCAGGGTTAGGATCCTGTTGTGGAGGTCAATTGAGTCATCAGCCAGCTGATCGTATCCAGAGGAGAGCGACTGGAGCTGCTCTGAATGGTCGTCTACTCGATTATTCAGGGTCTTAATATCCTTTGATGTCTGGGCTAAAGCTGCGCTGATCTCCTCCTTTATGCATTTCTGTAGGCGGATGAAGACGTCCTCCAGGTCTTGTTTCGTCGAGGGACATGGCGGTTCACTTATTGGCGCCATTTCTGGAGACGGGAGCGCATCTAGGCCTTGTGAGCCTTTGCGAAAGTTAGGGGCCACCTCGGGTAAGTCCTTTTTATGGGAGCTCCTTGTTTTGGAGGGAGGACCCATCAGAAGTTTTACACACTTCTGGGGAGCGTTTGTTCCACCTGTGTGTGCTGTAGGTAGCTATTGATGGCTCCATCGATAAAGAGCTAGTCGTTTAGGCTGCCATGTCCGTCGGAAGCCACGCCTCTCTCGTGACAGTGACAATTTGGTTATCCAGGAGTACAGTCTATACTCAAATTATAAATTAAATACATCTAAAGCTCAGATAATGTTGCATAGTATTAAGTCAAGTAGTGTAAAAGAATTAGAGAAAACATTTAAAAGTGACTGGGCAAACAAGAATATTACATATACGGGTATAGAATTGCTCTTTGACTTGAATCAGATTATAACTGTTATTTATAGGGATCTTATAGAAGATCTGATTAAAAACTTTAAATCATGGTGCAGTCAAAGATATATCATGGATGGGCCGCAGTAATATAATTAAGGCTTATATTTAACAAAAGGAACGCAGTGAAAAAGACACTAGAGCAGCGTGTCCAAAAAATATACCTTGTGCAGGCTAGGAAGGAAAATCCAAAAGAACGAGTCCCACCAGTAGATAATGTAAATAGCTTTCAATTTCTTTATTGCTCAAAAATCATAACAAATAGAATAAAGTGAACATGTGCGCTAGTGCCCAACACTAGAACAAAAGAGCATTACCCTTTTCTATGAGACAAAATGCTCAGATATTATGCAAAGGAAAAAAAAAAAAACAATAATAGTGTAGTATATCAGTGCAATGATATAATAGTGCAAAGTGCACTGATATACTACACTATTATTGTTATTTGTATTTGTTCGCACATGTTCACTTTATTGTATTTGTTTTCACTGGTTTGCTAGGAGTGAGACACTAGCTGTGCACAAGTACTAGCTTACTCCATCACAGTTATTGGCGCAGTATACTGTATTGTTTGTCAAAAATCATAACGACCGGTTACGGCAACAGGGTGCCATTTTCAAGTTGAGCGTGCAGGTGAGTACAAATACACACTCCCATGATCAGTTACAAAGAAATGCAATTAGTGCAATTTAAAAAAATCTAATAAAAATACAAAATACAACGAATAATTATATCACACACAAAAATAAGCAATAGCATTATTTATAATTACATCACAATATGTCAAAAACAAATTAATAGAAAAATGCATAGAAAAACTGAATACGAAATTCAGGAAAGGACCTCCAAGGTAATATTCTCTGAAATATTACCAGTGCCACGCGCTACGTCAGGGAGACAGCGGGAGCTTAGGGAGATTAATGCGTGGTTACGAAGGTGGTGCAAGCAAGAGGGATTTGGGTTCTTAGAGCACTGGGCAGACTTTGCAGTCGGCTACAGACTCTTTGGACGGGATGGGCTGCACCTCAGTGATGAGGGGGCTGCGGTATTAGGGGCGAGGATGGCTAGAGGGTTAGATGAGCTTTTAAACTAAGCTCTGGGGGGGAGGGTCAAGATCAAAATGAAGCAATGGCAGCTAGAGTAGATTGGAAGGTGGGTATAGCTATGGCAAAGGAGGAGGAAAGCGCTGGTGGGGTTAACATAGATCATAGGGAGGTACATACAATTAAACCTGCGGGCATTACGTGTTTGTCAACTAAACAGAAAATGGGTAGTAATCTCAAATGTCTTTTAGCAAATGCAAGAAGCTTGACAAACAAAATGGGTGAGCTGGAGATACTGGTAAGTGCTGAACAGTATGATTTAATCGGAATCACGGAAACGTGGTGGGATGAGACCCACGACTGGTCAGTTAATTTACAAGGCTACTCACTTTTTAGAAAGGACAGAGTAAATAGAAAAGGGGGAGGGATATGTCTATATGTAAATCCTAAACTAAAGCCCAGTATTAAGGAAGGTGTGCATGACGTAACTGGAACTGATGTGGAGACACTGTGGGTGGAGATTAGCTTAGACACTAAAAAGAATCGCACATTACTTGTAGGTGTATGCTACAAGCCACCAAATATTAGCATTGATGGAGAAAATCAGCTTTTATTACAAATTGAAAAGGCTGCAAATCTGAATGAAGTTCTAATCATGGGAGATTTTAATTACCCAGATATAGATTGGAATTGTGGCACAACTAGTTCCGCTAAGGGCAGCAAGTTTCTGAACCTGCTTAATAACACATTTATGGCACAATTAGTAGACACCCCAACTAGAATGGATGCCTGTCTGGATTTAGTAATAACAAACAATGAGCAGCTTATCTCAAACATCAAAGTAAGGGAACACTTGGGCAATAGTGACCATAACATGGTTTCGTTTGAGATTAATGCAAAAAAGCAAATTGGTAACTACGCCACCAAAACACTTAATTTTAGAAGGGCCAACTTTGATGGACTAAGGGCATCAATGGAACATTTAGACTGGGAACGATTGTTTTCGGGACTAAACACAGAAGACAAGTGGAATGCCTTTAAGCACACATTACAAAAGTACACATCCCAATATATACCTTTGGGAAACAAATACAAAAGACACAAATCAAAACCAATGTGGCTTACCTGTACCGTGAAACAGGAAATGCAAAACAAGAAAATGGCATTCAAACATTATAAAAGCAAGGGATCAACATTATCATTTATAAAATACAAAGATGCCAACAAAGCCTGCAAAAAGGCAATTAAAATGGCTAAATTGGAAAACGAGAAAAGGATTGCTAAGGAGAGTAAAATTAACCCCCAAATTTTTTATAGGTATATAAATGGAAAAAAGCTAAAGAGGGAAAATGTTGGGCCCTTGTTATCCCAAATGGGAAATTTGGTAAGTGAGGACAGAGAAAAAGCAGACATTTTAAATACTTTTTTTTCTTCTGTTTATACTAAGGAAGAACAGATGGATGAGCCCCTGCTACCGGAAGTTACGGAACAGTCACCACAAACATGGGATTGGCTGACACAGGAAAAAGTGTTTATGCAATTAAACTCTGTTAAGATAGGCAAGGCCCCAGGGCCAGATGGTATACACTCAAGGGTCCTTAGAGAGTTAAGCATAATTCTGGCCAGACCAATATTTATGATCTTTAGGGATTCGTTCAGTTCAGGTATAGTGCCAACAGACTGGCGAAAGGCGGATGTCATTCCAATATTTAAAAAGGGATCAAAATCTCTGCCTGGTAATTATAGGTCAGTGAGCTTGACATCTGTAGTGGGGAAATTATTTGAAGGATTGCTAAAGGTGTACACTCAAGAATACATCTTGAATCAGAATATAATTAGTAAAAGTCAACATGGTTTTGTAAAAGACAGGTCTTGTCAAACAAATTTAATAACATTCTATGAAGAGGTCAGTAAAAATATAGATCTAGGTGTGGCAGTTGATGTGATCTATTTGGATTTTGCTAAAGCATTTGATACAGTTCCACACAAAAGGTTACTCTACAAATTGAGAGAAATAGGATTGGGGCAAATGTATGTATTTGGATTGAAAATTGGCTAAAAGATAGAACACAGAGGGTTGTTGTAAATTGTAAGGCTTCAAATTGGACCAGGGTAGTGAGCGGAGTACCTCAGGGGTCTGTTTTGGGACCTCTTCTTTTTAATCTGTTTATTAATGATCTACCACGTTGTGCTGAGTGCCATGTCTCAGTGTTTGCTGATGACACAAAATTAGGTAAGGTAATAAAGACTAATCATGATGTTTTTTCTTTACAGGAAGATTTGGACAGAGTAGGGAACTGGGCAAGAAAGTGGCAAATGAGGTTCAATATAGACAAATGTAAAGTTATGCATTATGGGAAAAATAATAACAAAGCAACATATACGTTAAATGGTATTTGCCTGGGAAAAACTACTAACGAAAAGGATTTAGGAATCATTGTAGATAACAAACTTGGCAACAGTGCCCAATGCCAGTCAGCAGCTGCAAGGGCCAATAAGATATTGGCATGTATAAAATGAGGTATAGATTCACGGGAGGAGGACATCATCTTGCCTCTTTACAAATCAATGGTAAGACCTCACCTTGAACATGCAGTACAATTCTGGGCACCAGTCCTTAAAAAGGATATTAAGGAACTAGAAAAAGTGCAAAGGAGAGCTACAAAATTAATAAGGGGATTGGAGGATCTTAGTTATGAAGAGAGACTTAAAATTTTTTATTTATTTACTTTAGAAAAAAGGCGTCTTAGAGGGGATATGATAACATTATATAAATATGTGCAGGGCCAATATAAGGAGCTCTCCAGGGACCTGTTCATTAATAGAAATGTACAAAGAACAAGAGGTCACCCCCTGAGACTGGAAGAGCAAAGATTTCATAGGCAGCAAAGGAAGGGATTCTTTACGGTAAGGACAATAAAATTATGGAACTCACTGCCAAGAGAGGTAGTGCTATCAACCACAATAGATGCATTTAAAAATGGTCTGGATGTTTTTTTTAGAAAAGCAGAACATACAGGGGTATTAATAATAGAATGAGCATTAATAATAGAGCTTTTTGATCCAAGGAGAAATCTGATTGCCCTTTTGGAGTCAAGAAGGAATATTTTTCCCCCTAGGAGGCAACATTCGAAAAAGCTTCCTTAGGGGTTTTTTTTGCCTTCTTTTGGATCAAAACGCTGAAATGATAGGTAGAAGGGTTGAACTTGATGGACTTGTGTCTTTTTTTCAACCTAAATTACTATGTTACTATGTTACTATGTTACTATGAAATGCATCAAACAGTATAAAAAATGTTTTAAACAGTATGAAAAATTAATGAAAAATTAAACAGTAGGAAAATTATCAAAAATGATCACAACTTGACCTATAGCATGACAGACCACTTTAGTTCCCTATTTAGACCCGCATGGTTGTTTTCATTAGTGAATGCACCCAGTTAATTTATCCGAAATGTTTCTCATCGCAACAATACCTGTTGTCTATCCCTACCTCTTTTTTTTCTTTAAGGTACAGCAACTGCTTCTATGCCATAAAATTTTAAAGATGCAGAAGATCCATGGTTTACCTCGTGATAATGGACAGCCATAGCATTGATGGTCTCCTTATCTGTATCTAAAATATTTTTTATATTTCTGATTGCAGATTTATGTTCAGAGATTCTATCTATTAATGGTCTCACCGTACAACCAACATAACATTTAGAATGCGGACAAACTAAGATATATATCACATGCTTGGTTTGACAATTTATAAATTGATGAATGTAGATCTTTTTGCTTGTATAGGGATGATTAAGATACTTTACATTAGTGGTATTGTTACAATCGCAACAAAGTGCCCACATTTGAAATTACTTTTGCTTTGACTGGGAAGCCATGTATCAACTGCAATCCTACTTTTAACTGGTTTCAGATAACTAGAAACTAATTTATTTCTTAGATTAGGCATTTAAAAAAAAGCAATACTAGTTTTAGTAGGAAGATGTTTACTAAGTCTTTTTTCCTTATGCAAAATATGCCAATGTTTTAACAATATGGATTTAATTTGTCCTGAAACTGGGGAAAAGAAAGTTGAAAATCTAATTATAGGATTCTTTGGAATCATTTTATTTTTATTTATATAAATTTTTCAGTTATAGTGCCCTTAAAAATATCAATAATATGTTAGCGATCCTTAATATATGGTGGAAGTGGTTGAACATATGGGGAAAGAAAAGTATCCAAATAGGAGCATATGGGCTCCAAAACTGAGCCAATACATGCAACTATAGGTTGCCAGGAGGGGGATTTAAACTCTTATCAACTTTGGGAGTAGTAAAGAACACGGGTACTATAGGATCAGCAACAATACGTTTTTTAACAATATTATCAGAGAATATATCTCTAGAGATACCACGTTCCGAAAAATCCAATAATTTAGTTTTTATATGCTGGGTAGGATCTACCTAGCATATAAAGCTTATATCTATGATATGGTAATAGAAACATGAATCCAAAAATAGTTTTTTAAACTCGAGTATGTAATCATCTCGATTTAATACTATCAACGCCCCACCATTATCAGCAGGAGTAGATATGATGTCATTATATTTTTTTTGACTTGAAAGGGCTAGTCTTTCACTATGGGACATATTATCATAGGGCATATAGCTATTAGTGGTGCAAAACAGTTTGGTCGATCTTTTGTTCCTCTTGATGTTCCCAAACTTGGTAATGTGAAGCTTGATTTATTGAAATTTTGCATAAATGTATGATTCAAACGTATGTTTACTGGAAATGAACAAAATAGCACTACTACTATTAGGACCAAAAAAGCTTTAAAATCTAAATGTATTCCTCATGCTAATATAAGCTTGGATTCAGACTTTTGAGTGTAGTATCAAGACAAATTGACAAATTGTTTCACACCACTAATAGCTACATGCCCTATGATAATATGTCCCATTGTGAAAGATTAGCACTTTCCTGTCTTAAGAAATGTACTGACATAGTCAAATTGAGTTTCTAGATATGACGCTATATAAAAGTAATAGTAGCCTTGCTACTAAATTGTTTATTTAAACCTCTGACGGTAAAAACAATACATCTAAAATGATATCACAAGTTACAAACATACAACTGTTATATATATACAGTATTGTATTAATTAGATATCACGTGTACTTAAAGGGACTGTATAGTGCCCAAAAAGCATTTTCCAAATGTTAATGCATATTAAAGGACTGAAATAGTGCTTTAATATGCATATCTTGTAATTTCCATAACTTAACCCCTTAGTGACATGACTTTTTTGGCTTGTCCGACGCTTGGTGACATGGGCTGTTTTAACATTTCTGAGGTGTTTGTGTTTTGCTGTAATTTATTTCTGTCTCATTTAGTGTACCCACACAAACTATATATCGTTTTTATCGTCATAAGAAGAGCTTTCTTTTGATGCCAAATTTTTTTTTTAATGACTTTTATTTGAAAAACCGTATACTCATGTACAAGAGACAACAAAAAAAACACTGCTAAATAGTTTCTAATATATGTCCTGAGTTCAGAAATAGCCCATGTTTTATGTTTTTGTGCTTTGTTATTCATGTTACAGGGACAAAACTATAAGTGGTGCAAAGCTATTTTAAAATCCTTTTTTCTTTAAAAATTAGTGATAGTGACATTGTAACACTGATATCTGTACTAAATCCATGAATGACCCCCAACATGTACATATTTTTGAAAACTAGACCACTCAGGGCATTTAACTTGGGGTATTTTGACACATTTCATGTAGCCATTTTACCACCAATCTTTGCCAAAGTTTGCAGCAATTTTTGTTTGTTTAATTTTTCACATAGATTGCAATTTAGGTAAACATTACCTTGAAATGTGAAGGGGTATTTCCAAATAACACCTCAATATGTGTTAAGCAACATCTCCTGAGTGCAGGGATACCACCCATGCATAGGTTTGTTAGTTTGTTTTGGGGCTAAAAGGCCACATTTCGGGGGTGCGCATTTTGGTTTTCCAACTTGGAATTCTGACATGCAGAAAACTTGTGCCCATGTCCCATTTGGGACATTTTTGAAGCCAGAAAGTGTATTCTACCCAACAAAGCCATATATTTCTTAAAACTAGACACCCTAGGGTACTTCAAATGGTAGTATTTTAACACTTTCCATGCACTAATTCTACCACCAGCCTATGTCAATGTTTTGGATAGTAATTTTTTTTCACAAACATTGTTCTTTGGCCATGAATTCACAGATCCTGTTATATGTCAGTGCCAAACAACACCTCAATGTGTTCAGCAACATCTCCTGAGTACAGGGATACCACCCATGTATAGGTTGGTCAGGTTATTAGGGGGTTAAAAGTGCACATTTGAGAGGTGCGCTTTTTGGTTTTTTAACTTGGACATGCAGAAAACTAGCACCAATGTTCCATTTGGGACATGTTTGAAGCCAGAATGTGTATTTTACCCCACAAAACCATACATTTTTGCAAACTAGACACACTAGGATATTTCAAATGGTAGTATTTTAACACTTTCCATGCACTAATTCTACCACCAGCCTTTGTCAAATTTTAGGTTAGTAATTTTTTTGTGTTTTGTTTCCACATACATTGTACTTCGAGCATGAATTCACAGATCCTGTTATGTGTCAGTGGCAAACAACACCTCAATGTGTGTTCAGAAACATCTCCTGAGTCCAGGGATACCATGCATGCATAGGTTTGGAATTTTGACATGTAGTTAGCCTGCGCCCATGTTCCATTTGGGACACTTTTGAAGCCGTCGAATGTATTTTATTTTTGGAAAATAGACATCATAGGGTATTTCAAATGGTGGTATTTTAAAACTTTATATGTACTAATTCTACCACCAGCCTTTGTAAAAGTTTGTGGTAGTACTTTTTTGGGAGTTTTTTTTCCACACACATTGTAGTTCAGGCAGGAATGTTCATATTCTGGTATTTGCCACTGCCAACCAACACCTCAATATGTGTTCAGCAACATCTCCTGAGTACAGGGATACCACCCATGCATAGGTTTGTTGGTTTGTTTTGGGGCTAAAAGGCCACATTTAGGGGGTGCGCATTTCCAACCTGGAACTTTGACATGTAGTCAACCTGCGTCCGTGTCCTATATGGGATATATCTTTGAAGCCAGCCAATGTAATTTACCGCCCCACAAACCAGATATTTTTTAAAGGTAGACACCCATCACTCCTTGTGGCAAGGGCTCAGCAGCTACCGATACATCACTAGATGATGTATTAGAAAGATGACCAGGGTCAAAATCGAACCCTGAGTCCGCGGCCTCATAATCAGTGCCTAAGTAGTGATCTCGAGCAAAGAAGGGGTTAATAGCTCTTAGAAGAGCCTATATAGTACTGCAATACATTACAGTACAAAGAAATTAATCCATAAAACAGTGCAGACAGCAAAACATACTGTTGCTGTGCAAGATTACTGCTTATCCAGTATTTTACCCCATCAAACCATATATTTTGGAAAACTAGACATCCTAGGGTATTTAAAATTGTGGTATTTTAACACTTTCCAAGTACTAATTCTACCACCAACCTATGTCAAAGGGTTGGGATGTCATTTTTTTTCCCCACACACATTGTAGTTCAGGCAGGAATGTTCATATTCTGGTATTTGCCACTGCCAACCAACGCCTCAATATGTGTTCAGCAACATCTCCTGAGTACAGGGATACCACCCATGCATAGGTTTGTTGGTTTGTTTTGGGGCTAAAAGGCCACATTTAGGGGGTGCGCATTTCCAACCTGGAACTTTGACATGTAGTCAGCCTACGCCCATGTTCCATTTGGAACATTTTTTAAGCCGTCGAATGTATTTTATTTTTGGAAAATAGACATCATAGGGTATTTCAAATGGTGGTATTTTAAAACTTTATATGTACTAATTCTACCACCAGCCTTTGTAAAAGTTTGTGGTAGTACTTTTTTGGGAGTTTTTTTCCCACACACATTGTAGTTCAGGCAGGAATGTTCATATTCTGGTATTTGCCACTGC